>CBVK0100228180.1:0-25662 GCA_900067695.1 Picea abies | reverse complement strand
CTCTTTAGGAACTCAGGCCATTGACCCCTCTGAAGGCAACATATAGGTTTACATCATTAATGATCATAGGGATGACTAAAATAATGTGTAACACTATCACCCCTCTAAATAATGATTATTTTCACTTGGAATTGAAGGGGCTTAGGCAACGCTCCTAAAGATTCTGTTGCCCGAGATTTATTCCACTCAGAAAAGTTGTCTGTTCTCCTGCTCTAGGATACAAAAATGAAAGCAGATGAGATAAGAAAAACTTCGTTGGAGCTCTTAAGTAGTGGGACTACATTATAGAGGATGCCATAGGCACTTCAAGAGGTCTTTGCATTTTTTGGAATAAGAACGAGGTTTGCATGGTTTCTTCCTTTCAAGTTTCACATTGGAATTTTACTAAATTTCCGTTGATTCTCGATGGAAAACCTTTTGTTGTCATCAACACTTACATGCTGTCCATCCCTTTAGAAAGGCTAGGTTGTTGGAATTCTATTCAAATATTACATGATCACGGGGATCCTATGGATAACATTCTCGCTGAAGACTTCAATGCCATAAGGAATAATACAAAAAAATGGGGGGATTTTACTGTAGGGATCCATCTCGTGATAGAATGGAAGACATTATACTCGACTAGAATCTAATTGATGTTGCCCCTCTCAAAGGGAAATTTACTTGGACCAATAAGTGCCTAGGTCTTGGCCATATTGTTGCTCCGCTGGACTGATTTCTCATTCATAACAATTTCCTCTCTGCCTCCTCTCTTAAACCCTATATTTCTTCCTCATTAACCTCTAACCATAAACCCGTCTCCCTACATATACGCCAGCTTCCGGACTATGGCCCCCTTCCCTTCCATTTTCATCCCCTCTAGCTTGGTTATCCTAAAGTTGAACAACTAGTTGCTAACGCATGGCGCACTTGGATTCTTGGAACCCTTGTCTATATTTGGGAATAGAAGCTTGTGATAGTGAAACAAGCTATCAAAAGTTCGGCTAAGGTCTCTTATAATGCCCCTTCTTGAACTATTAATGATCTCAAGAGTAAACTCAAAACTCTCCAAATGCAAATGGAAGACAAAGATCCATCATATAATATGATCCAAGAAGAGCTACAACTTCAAACCCAAAGTCAGCGGGAACAAAGAAAATAAGAGGAATATTGGAAGATAAAGTCTAGAAGTCTTTGGTTACAAGCGAGAGACCATAACACAATTTTGTTTTATAAACAAGCTCAGGCGCACCTCTCTAAAACAATATGGTAGCTATCAATTTAGAGGATGGGACTAGGCTCACTGATTTTCAGAATATTAAGGCAACTCATAGATTTTATAATGATCTTTTTTCTCAGCATGTTATGGCAGATGATCATAATATTGGTGATATGCTTGAGCAGATTCCAACCCTCATCTTAGAAGAAGAGAATCATATTCCCATTCGTCCCATTGAAGCAATAGAGGTTTTCGCTTCCATCTGGATTTGGATAAGGCCCATGGACCAGATGGGTTTCCTATATCCTTCTATAGGCACTTCTGGGACCTTATTAAGTCTAATTTATTAAGAATGTTGCACTATTTTGATAGAAATTTTAGATCGGGGGGGATACCAATTCATCATTTTTACCCTTAGTTCCTAAAGAAACCAATCCTTCCTCCTTCTCTCGATTCATGCTTATATCTCTCTGTAACTCATCTTATAAAATCTTAACAAAAAAAAATGTTGCTCATCTTTAAAAAAATCTGCCCAAGATTATTTCTCACAACCAAGGGGGGTTTATGCATGTTAGGAAAATTATTGATAATATAGTGCTTGTACACGAGACCATTCATTCAATATTTTTTTGTCTAAGTAAAAATGTATATGGCAAATGATTTTGATTGTGTTCATCACTCTTTCCTTTTTCAGGTTCTCGAGAAATTTGGTTTCTATTTGGAATTGATCAAGTGGATAGATTTGTGTATCAGTGTTGCTTGGATCACCCCTCTAGTCAATGGACGACCAACATATTTTTTTCAAGCAAGATGTGGAGTCTATCAAGGATTCCCACTCTCTCCATTGCTATTTATCATTATGGCCAACCCCCTTAGTCACAAGCTTGAGCATGAACGAGAGATTGGAAACTTGTCTGATCTACAAATGGTCTTAGGAGTTAAAAATATCAACCACTCACAATTTGTTGATGATAATATGTTTCTAGGAAGGGCCTCTCAGATCATTGCTTCTAGATTCAAATAGGTTATTGACTCCTTCCTTTATGCATCTGGGGAGAGTGTTGATGTTAGTGGTAGTTCAGACAAGTATTTCCGCACAGGTATATGTGTGGAAATCGTCCAAAGCCTTTTTCCCTGGTAGTTGAATTATTAAAATAAAGTGCTTTTATTAATAAATTAATTGAGTTATTTAAGTAAATGTTAAAAGTCAACATATAATCTTAACCATTGATCTCAAGTGAGGTGAGAAGTAATCTCGACCATCAATCACTTTGGAGATTATGGTTAGGTTACAACTCAAGATTATAAAAGCAAGGCTAGTGTAAAGGAGAAGACACTTAATGATACTTGACATGTACATTGGTCAGAGGAGAGAAGGAATTTTACTCAGAGCTTGGATCACAAAGGAATGTGATTCAAGGAGATCTCATATAGGTGGAGAAGGACTTCCATCTATGATTTAATAAAACCAAACGAGTTTTGATACCAAATTTATCCGAAATATCAACAAAATATGATGCCAATTCAACCCAAAAATCCTTAGATGTTAATTAGTTCATAAATACACATAAACATCCGACCATGTTCAGAAAAATTGAAGATCCACTTGACTATTTGCAAAATATCATGTGAATATCCTACTTATCCATAAAACTTCATTAATTGATAAATATAACTTGCGGAAATAATGAGTGCCAAAATATAGAGAAATAGATCGCTCTTATTAATTCATAAAATGACAAAATTACAATAAATGGGCTTACAATGCCAAATTTAAAGTCACTCTCCAATTCTGCTACTCAATCCTAGTAACAAAGGGCATTATTGAATTCCTCATGAAATTTTGAGAAAAATGAGTATAAACTTGACTATGTTCTGAATTGGTGCTTAGAGACCCCTTTTTGTACGCATAAAAATCCTATGGGTCTCATACATGCAATTAGTTAGCTATAGGAAATTCAAGTTCAAAGGTTGATTGGTGGGACATGCAAGTCTAATTAGTTGTAACTGAGTGATTCGAAGTTGTAACAAAGTTATATGTGTAGTTATGTAAGTTGTGAAGTAGTTTAACTCAGTTAAGTGAGTTAAACTCAGTTGTACTTGTTGTAACTGAACTTACACTAGTGAGAGATGAGTGAGTTAATTATTAATTAATTCACAATCAGTGGTATCACATGCAACTGAAGATTTACCATTGTTAACTACATGCATCTCAGATCCAGTGGAGACCCAGTTGAGATGTAGGTGAAAGGGATAGTTTGACTATCAATTGTGACTTTAGTGGGTGCACTCATGCAACCACACACATATTGGATGTGCCCATGAGTATTGTGCATCCTAGGCAAGAGGAATTCATTCATTGCAGGGATTTCCATCAACAGGGATTGCGCAGAGGAGGCAAGCTATCTGGAGGCAGTAAATTGGCACATGAATTTGCCGATTTTTGTATGACAGTGTGAGACAATTGTATATTGTACTGAGATCTATTGGATTAGAGTTTTGTATGATATTGTTTCATGATCCATGATATATACCTAATATATGATAGTGGGGCTTTTAGCTTTATGCTTTCCTGGTAAAAAATTATGTGTTATGTGTGATTGATCTTTCTTCTTGATATTGCAATTGGCGATCGTGTTTTAAATTCCACAAGAATATTTGTAGAAGCGATTCGATATTTAACAATGGCATATAATTTTTAGATCAGGAGAATCCAGGAAATACATAATTTGTATTAAAATTTCTACATGGTATTAGAGCACAGAGGATTGCAGAAGTTGATTTTGTGACTGGATAGAATTCGAATTTGCATAAAGACTTTCTTGGTGCTACAACTGATTCAAGATCGAAATGGCTTTCAATGGATTGAGGTTAGAGTATGCACTCAAGGGTAGATTGAACTACATTGTTTGGAAGGACAGGATGGAGGCAGTACTCAAAGACAATGGCTTGAATGAATTCATTGACAAAGATGTTCCTAAGTCAGATGTTGCAGACATTGCAAATCTTGATGCATGGAAAAAGAAAGTGGCAAAGGCGAGGAGGATCCTGTTGGAGGGAGTACGAGACCACATTGTCTCAAACCTACATGAGAAAGCCACACCATATGCAATGTGGAAGGCTTTGACATATCTATTCCAAAACAACAACAACCATAGAAAATTGGTGCTCAAAGATTAACTCAGGAAGATCAAGATGGAGAAGGGTGACTCCATTCCAAAATATCTCATGAAGTTTGTCTAATGTTGGGATGAGTTGGGGAGTGTGGGAATAACAGTCACTGGTGATGATTTGGTAAGCTTGGATCTCCTAGGTCTTCCCAAGAATTGGCATAGTTATCAAGACTCTGTCAATGGAAGGGAAAAATTGCCAGATTGGGAACGACTATGTTCGGATTTGGTGGAGGAGGAGTTCAGGTGAAACACCAGAGATGGCTCTTCATCAAAGCATGATGATGAAGAGGATTGTGCTTTGGATGCCAAGGCAAGGAAAGGGAAGGGGAAGAAATTCCATTCAAAATCTGAGTCTAAAGGAAAGAAGTTGGATTTGTCCAAAGTGAAGTGTTTTCACTGTCACGAACATGGGCATCTTGCTACTAATTGTTCACAGAAGAAGAATAACAAGAAGGTTGTTGGAGCTGCAACTGGTGAGGCCCTTGCCTCACAATTTGAACTTGACTTCTCCTTGATCGCATGCATGGCATCAAGTGCATTGGGATCGGTGTGGTTTTTGGGTAGTGGTGCTTCCTTCCACATGACGAGAGATAAGGAGATTTTCAGTGACTTGGAGGAGAAAGATCTCAAAATGCATATAGAGATAGGTGATGATGGACGATACAGTGCGACTGGAATTGGTACCATTACCTTTAAGAGGGAGTCAGGTAAACCATTTTAATTGAAATATGTTATGCATGTTCCAGGTCTGAAGAAAAACTTGGTCTCAGTCTCAATGTTGGAGGACAAAGGCTATGACATTGTTTTCAGTGATGGAAAAGATTTCCTGTGACATAAAACAACTGGTCAAGTCAAGAAGATAGGGATTTGAGTTAAGAATATCTACAAGCTGGAAGTATATGGTTGTGCTTCCATGATGTTCAAGGCATAAAAAGTTGTGAGCCAGGATCAGGGCAAATTATGGCACAAGCGATTGGACCATCTTCATCATGGAGCCTTGAAAATCATGCAACAAATATCTACTGGACTTCCAATGGGAACACTTGCTCAATTAAATCAGTGCAAGGGTTGCACCATGGGGAAGTATGTAAAGTCCACCTTTCATGAAAAGGAGAACCATGCTTCGGTAATCCTGGAGAGAGTTCACATAGACGTGTGTGGACCATTCTCGGTTGCTTCAACAACAAAACATAAGTATTATGTTATTTTTGTTGATGATTTTTCTCGTAAATGCTGGATCTTCTTCATGCAGAAGAAGGATCAAACATTCTCAAAGTTCTGTGAGTTTAAAGCATTGGTGGAGAAAGATTTGGGGAAGCAAGTGAAGGCTCTGAGGAGCGATAATGGTGGAGAATACATCTCTAACGAATTCAAAGACTTCTGCAGCAAAGAAGGAATTTGAAGAGAACTCATAGCGCCTCATAACCCACAACAAAATGGGGTCACGGAGAGGAAGAACAGAATGATCGTGGGTGAAACATGAGCGATGTTTCATGATCAGGGCCTACCAATGCATTTGTGGGTGTAAGCATGCAATACTGCAATTTATGTGCAAAACCATTGTCCTCATAGAGTACTTGGCATGAGTACACTTGAATAATCTTTCACTGGTAAGAAAATGGATGTTTCTCACTTTAAGATTTTTGGCTCATCTGTTTATGTGCATGTGACCAAGAACGCCAGGAAGAAGCTAGAGCCGACTGTTGAAGTTGGGATATCTGTGGGGTACATAGAAACACCCCATAATTATCATGTGTATTTTCCTAACAATAAGATGACTGTTATGCGACAGGATGTAAAATTTGATGAGGGGAAAGCCATGCAGTTGTCGCTTGAGAGGGAGATAGACTTGCATGCGGAGGAGGAACTCCTGATTCCCAAAGATGAGCCTCTAGATGTGGATCAACCACAGGATGATATTCATGGAGTGGAGGAGTCCACTCACGCAGAGCCATCCATCATAAATGGTAGAAAGCACACCACGAAAGATGATAGATTGAGACTAGATGTTGCACAGAATGTAGGAGCCCCTACTTCACAGCACAGACAGAGACAGGCTCCTGATCGATTTACTGGATACATGGCTCTCATGAGAAAATGTATTGTGACTGAACCATATTCCTTTCAGGAAGCAGTGTAGGATCCCACTTGGGTTGATGCAATGGTGGAGGAGTATGACTCCATTGTCAAAAACAGTGCATGGGAAATTGTCCCAAGACCGGTCGACAAATCAGTGGTGGAGGGTAAGATTTTAATCATTTTTCTTTATGTTGATGATTTAATATTGACTGGTGATGAGAAGCTGATATAATCATGGAAGGAGGACCTTGCAAAGGAGTTTGATATGAAGGATATGGGCCTCCTTAATTATTTCCTTGGATTCGAAATATGGTAGCGAGATGGTGAAATTTTTGTGTCTCAAGGCAAGTATGCAAGGGAGATACTGGGTAAGTTTCACATGGAGGGCTGCAAACCCATAGATACTCCTCTTCCAGGAAACTGTAGGAAAGAGGATGCTACTTCTGGAGAGGTAGTGGATGCTACTGTCTGTCGACAATTAGTGGGTTCACTAATGTATCTAGTGAACACGAGACCGAGCATTTTCTATGCGGTTAACCAACTGATTCAAGCAATGGTTAATCCTACCAAGCTCTTTTGGAAGGTGGGTAAGCATGTCCTAAGATACTTGAGGGGAACATATGAGTATGTCTTATGGTACAGAAAGACGGATGAGGTGAAGTTGCATGGCTTCACAGATGCATATTGGGCGAGCAGCCCAACGAATAGAAAGAGCACATCAAGGGGGGTCTTTAGTATCAGATCTACAGTTGTTTCTTGGTACAACAGGAAATAGAGATCCATGGCACTCAGTTCAGTGCAAGCAGAATACATGGAAGTGAGTCAAGCTGCATGTGAGACTATCTAGATGAGAAAGATCTTGGTTGGTTTGTTTGGTTCTCATTTAGATCCGACAATGATTCATTGTGATAATCAGAGTTGCATTAAAATCTTGATTAATCCTGTGTTTCATGATAGATCTAAGAATATAGATATCTGGTATCATCATATCATAGATTGTGTGCAGCAGAAGATCATGTTTCTTCAGTACATTCCTACAGAAGAACAAGATGCAAACATTCTGATGAAGGCACTCACCAAGAGAAAATTCAAATACCATAGAGACAAGATCAGGGTGAAGGATAATCCCTTTCTTGGTGAGAGGGAGTGTTGAGATTCAACAAGAAGATCCTAGTGAAAATTATGCACCTACACTAGGATGGAGCCTTAGGCTATTTTTAGGTGGAAGTCTATTTTTAGATGATGAGCAAATTCTATTTATAGATGGTGAGAAAATTCTATTTATAGATGTATGTCGACTATTATTATCCCTTAATAATAGTTGGACAATAAATATTAATCTATTCTCAATGAGCACTTGGAAGTAGTTAACTGAAGTGGAAAATCTGTTAGTTATAAGAAATTTGAGTTCAAAGGTTGATTGGTGGGACATGTAAGTCGAATTAGTTGTAACTGAGTGATTCGAAGTTGTAACAGAGTTATAAGTGTAGTTATGTGAGTTGTAAAGTAGTTTAACTCAGTTAAGTGAGTTAAACTCAATTGTACTTGTTGTAAATGAACTTACACTAGTGAGAGATCAATGAATTAATTATTAATTAATTCACAATCAGTGGTCTCACATGCAACTGAAGATTTACCACTGTTAACTACATGCATGTCAGATCCAGTGGAGACCCAGTTGATATGTAGGTGAAAGGGACAGTTTCACTATCAGTTGTGACTTTAGTGGGTGCACTCCTGCAACCACACACACATTGGATGTGCCCATGAGGATTGCAGAGCCTAGTCAAGAGGAATTCATTCATTGCAGGGATTTCCATCAACAGAGATTATGCAGAGGAGGCAGGTTGTTTGGAGGCAGTAAATTGGCACATGAATTTGCTGATTTTTGTATGACAGCATGAGATGATTGCATATTGTACTGATAGCTCTTGGATTGGAGTTTTGTATGAGATTGTTTCATGATCCATGATATATACATAATATATGATATTGGGGTTTTTAGCTTTATGATTTCCTGGTAAAAACATCTATGTTATGTGTGATTGATCTTTCTTCTTGATATTGCAATTAGCGATCGTGTTTTAAATTCCGCAAGAATATTTGTAGAATTGATTATGTATTTAACAGTGGTATATAATTGTTAGATTAGGAGAATCTAGGAAATACATAATTTGTATTAAAATTTCTACAGTCAGTAATGTAAACACCCTACAATTATCATAATATATCAGTTGGTAATATCCTTCCATATAGTATGTGTAATAATATATTCAACATTTTAACCACAATAAGAAACAAAACATGAGTTTTAGAAGTGAGTCCAAAAATAAATAAAAAAGTGTGATATGTATCCGAGTAATCACAGAAAGGTGGTTGGGTTTGAGAAGTCAGATATGATGCCTCCGTGCTCTTCCTAGGTCTTCCAATATCCTAGAGTCAATCCCATACCCTCTTCACCATGTTATAAATCACTAGAGCCCACCAAAGCATCAAGTTCCTTCCATACTTGTTTAGTATAGGATCAATGTACAAGCATGTATTTGATATTCTCATCATTTTCTTTGCAAATAAAGCACCATCTACGTTCACACATTATTTTGGTCACAATGATCACCTGACAAGATGTGTTCATGTTCCCTAAAAAATATTAAAAGAGACTTTTTCCAAGAGAAAAAGTGATTTGACTGCCAGAAAACCCTATAAAGGAAAGTCGTCGCACCTTGCTCTATTCATGGGGTGTGACGATGCTTGATCGTCGCATCCTACTCTAGAGCTAGACTGCAACGTCTCTACAATTTTCCCTATGTCTAGGGTGCGACGATGTTAAAAGCTTGGGAAAAGTCAAGTTTCACGAATGTTCTAGAGGGGGATCTTCTAGAAGGTGAGGTGGCCTCCAAACGGTTTGGATATTACTCGCTTATCTGATTTAGTGGGATCATCCTAATATCCTCACCCATCTCTCTTTCACACTATATAAAGAGGGATCTCTCATGGAAAAGGCTAAGGTTGAATGGGCTAAGAATTGTATGGAGAGTTCTACGTCAGATTATGCTTGAGAGCTTCATTTTAGTTCATCAAGTCATTGTGGATCTTCTTCATTCAAGGTTGGAGTAAAGGTGCGTGTGTTGGAGAAAAGGGCCATCGAAAGGGGACCTTGAAACATCAAGGATTTTGGTTGTATTCTCCACTTTCTATTTAATATGATACAGTGATATATTTCTTTGCCATAAAACTAGACTTGTTTTATTGTATGATTCCTTGATCACATACATAGGTTCTTGTTGAGTATATTATATTTCTTTCACTTTGGTTGGTTTGTGTTCCCTTGTAGATTCAATATCACAAGAGCATTGGAGTGGAACTTAGATGGAAATGGCAAGAGGAAGCGACATTTAAAAGGTATGTTGCATATCTCTTGTTAATTAGTAAACTCAATAATTAGAGCTTAGGGAAAGCGTCATATTCTGTTTTGTTTTGTTCTAGTTTCCAGTGGGATCTAGGGATATCTCTTTATGTCTGCATTACTGATTAATCCTATAACAAAATTGGCGACCACACTGGGGATACGAAACTCCTTTGGTTTTTTTCTTCCCATTTACTTTTAGCCTGCCTTCTTTTTATTAAATTCATTCTCTGAGTCTGTGGGTGATCCATCTGGACTCCTTGGGTTTGAAAGTTCAGTTAGATTCTTTGTCCTTTTTCCAAGTTTTCCTTATTTATAGAGATCGTTGCACTATACCATATATACAACTTGTGACGACCCTTAGACGTCGCATTCTACTTGTGAAAACCAGTGCAACGACGTTTCACTGTGTCCTATTGGTAGCCTGAGATGACCTTAGCTCGTCGCACTGTACCCTACTACTAGGCTACGATGATTCTTGTAGGAATTGTTGGAGTGAGCCAAATTGTCTTTTTCCTCCCAGTTGTGCCTTAGTTTCCTGGTATGAACTTCTGATACTAGTGTTTGGTTGATTTCTGAGTTTGAATCTTGCTTTTGATTGGTTTTCAGGGATTGAAAGTCTTTCTTTGTAATTTTGCAAGTTTTTTTCTTTTTAATTTTTTCTCACAAGGATATAATCTCTGTATCCAGATCTAAGTGCTTGATTGACAAAGGGTCTTTAATTTGATTGAGGTTTTGGATTGATTTTACTTTCCATATTGTTCATTGATTGAGAGACATTTTTGTTTGTATTTTACAAAAAGCTTTCCTCTCATTTTCATTTTTGTCTACATTACAAGTTTGATTTGGGAATTGTGTTGAATGTGTTAATGTTCTTAGATTATGCTTTATTTTATTCATTACGTCTCTGATTTGATTTGGAAAAGGAATAATTGAATCCATTTATTCTGTTTAGTAATCGTTCATAAGAAAATTTTTGCAATCCGAATTTTTTATTAAAAGAGAACATTGGGAAAATTTTATAGTCTTTGATTGTTTGGAATTGTGTTCGTTCAAGAAAAGAGAAATCGTATTTTGTATCTTTTGTACTTCAAAAGAAATACCTTCTCCCTATTGTAATTAGAGTTCATTGAATTGAAAGATTTCATATTCATCTCTTCTTGCATTTTATTGGTTCAAGGTCACATATGTCATCGGTTTCATTTCCATCTCCCTTTTGAGTAAACAACAACCTCTAAAATACAACATAATTATAAAATTTACTAGTAACTTTTATTTTCTAGAGAAATTTTCTTCACCAACATTAGCTAGGATAACACTTTGGAATAGGTTGTAAGGCACACTCTCCAAATCATAAAAACACACAGATCTTGTGATAGGGAGAGTTCAAATCCAATTGCTACATTTTGTCCTGGGAAGCCCTTCTCACACAAGAGTCAAACTTGAGGTCGCATTAAGACTTGCATAGTTACTCACCCTACTTTGTTGGTCTTGGTGTAGAGATTGTGTGTATTATTGGGGGTCACTTGAGGGTATACCCACGATTATGTGTGGGAGCCTCTTGAATTGATTTCGGGCTAGATACCATGCCTTTGCGCGTGGATCAGAATGTCATCAATTTCCCCAGGCATCATTGTCATAATTGGTAACCTTAGTAGCCTATCTCTTTAGGGTATTTATTCGAGGTGAGTGTGGAGGAGAAAGTCTTCACGGTAGCTGGAATCGATGAACTCACTCAGGCTCCTTGGAGGGTATACCCATGATTATGTGTGGGAGCTTGCAGCAGGGTGTAAGTCTGTTAAGCAGGTTGTCAACATAACTTTTCCACCCACTTTATCCCAGCCCCTTCTTGTCTTGAATTCGCGACGTTGGATTTCATCACCAACTAGTGACTTCGAAATAAGAAGGTTTGTTTGCTTGGTTTGATTTCTAGATTTTATTAGCGAGTGTTGTTTGTTTCTCTAGTTGGCCATAGATTTGTTTCATTCTTTATTTTGTTTGTCCAACATCGGCCTTCGCCGTTTATGTAGGATGCAAGGGCTACCCCTGAAGGATCCAGAAGGTTACCTTCCATTTCTTCCTAAATCACCAGAAGGCTCTTCTAAGGGAGTAATCAATAACGAAGTAGCCTCACAGGTTGGAAGTTCAGACTCTTTAGAGGGATTCTGAATTGTTTCAGATTCTTTAGAGGCATTCCAACTTCCTCCAAATCCATTATTGAGTGTTAGAAACGACATACATTTTCTCCGGATGCATTCATCAGGAGAAATTGTTGTCGTTGAAACTACTAAAGCACCTACTGGACCTAACACGGGATCTGGAGTAGAGGATCCATTTTTTCATAGTGAATCATTTAGAACCACACCTCACAATGTGTGGGATCTTTATGGAAACTTAGGAGCGAGTCCTAATCAACCTATGGCATCACAAATGCCTGAGACGTTTGTTACCTATATGATACCTTTAGACCATTTTACTAACACAACCAGTAATGTCACCACCATTTCAAACCATTTGTTGGTTGGTTCTCACTTGATTCTTCCTCTCCAGATGGCCCATTCTACTATGGTCCCACGAGCTACGACCATTTCTACCAGAAATGTGGTGGTTACTCAAGCTTCGATCGGAATGCCACTTCCTCTTAGACCAACTCCATCACTTCTCCCTGGGTATAACGCTTTGAATACTTCCATCACCATCCCTACCCAGAATCCATCTGGAGGGAAGAATATTTTTGTTTCTCCTAGGTATAATAATGTTGCTACCAATTTTGTTCCCACACCTGCCCAGGTTCTCTCCGGAGGGTTGTACGTCCCTCCTCCACCAGTCGTCCTAGACCTAGTGGCTTCAATCCAATTGGATGCACTGGTCCTTCTGTTACTTTTGGTTTTCAAATTCCTTTTGGAGGCCAACCCCAAGTTGGGGGGAACTTCAATTTGGGGGTCAACCTCAAATTGGGGCACAACCTCAAGTTGGGGGGAAACCTCAAGTTGGAGGCCATAACCCCGTTTATGGACAAAACATACCTATGAAAATATCAACCTTGGAATCTTCCTTTCCAAGGACATCAACAACTGTCTGGGAGGCAACATCCTCAAGTTAATTCTTTTGTGCCTCCCAATTTCGGACAACCGTATCCAAGTTCTATGAACCCTTCCTAGGGTTAGAATTTTCAGTCAAATGTTCCTTTCCAAGGAAACATACCTAATCAGCCCAACATTGTGGGCTATTTGGCTCAAAATCCTCCACAAACGAATCTGTTAGGACTATCTAATTATCTGCAGACTGCTTACGGCCCTACTGGTATACCTACGGGACTACCTCCCCAAAGCTACCAGTTTCCTCAAGTGAACAGACAATTTCCTTTTCTAGCCACTTTGGATTTACCAGACTTGTCTAGGATTTTGAATGATCCTATCTTAAATTCTCCTTATTGGCCCGTCATACCAGCCAAATTACTGTCTAACATTCCTAAGTTTAACGGTAGACCGGGAGAAGATCCGAATAATAATGTTATGACATTTCATCTTTGGTGTTCATCCAACTCATTGATGGATGACTTCATTAGATTACAACTTTTCCAATGAACTCTCACGAGTTTGGAAAAAAAATGTTGCATCAGGTTACCACGAGGATTCTTTAACGACTTTAATACTCTAGCCATGGCTTTCCTAACACACTACCAATTGCCAATTGAACCAAAATTTTGAGTTCTTTTAAAAAAACTTCTTCCACTCATATTTATGATCATATTCATGAATGGAGGAGGAGAAGACATTTAATCAAAGTTCCCCTTCCTGATCAATTATTGGTTGAGTGGTTTACCAAATCACTCATTGGTCAAATTGCCTCTGATGTTGCTGTTTGCACTCTTTTCGTCTTTTTCTGTGCTGATGATGCAGAGTTCTTGTCACCCTGTGCGGACGAAATTTCAGTGATAACAGTTGCCATGGGTGGTGTTGTCACTGAAGAGCAGGTGATTAGTCGTGCTCAGTGTCTAGATATCATTTATTCACAAACAGGCACACTTTACGACTTGATCCCTGATGCTCCTCGCCCCTCGACAAATCCTACCCCAACACCTCCAACAACTTCTCATGTTGCTGATTGTGTGATTGGCACCTTTCATGTTGAGGCTCAGTCTACACACGCCAGTCACACCAATCCCAAATATAATTCTTCTAATGTACATAATAATCCTACTCCTACTCCTTCCTCCGGTAAGACTTATGAAGTTAATTCAATTCAATCCACGCCTACTGGGAAAAATCAAAATAAAAAGAAAGGAAAGGGTAAGAATAAGGAGGATAAAAATAATAATTAACAGTCTTAGAAGAAGAAGTTTGTTTTATCTTGCTTGGTCTTCTTTGAGGGTTTCCTTTCTTTGGAAACTGATGCTTCATGTGTCTCCTTCCTTTCCTTTAGCTTGGGACAATGATTCTTGTAGTGACCACATTTTCAACAGTTGAAGCATTGTATTTTTGTCATATCTTTCTCTTGATTTGGCTTCTTCCTTGAGCCAAACTTCCATTTGTTCCTGAAATTTTTGAATCTTGATGTGAAGGCTTGATCATCGTATTTCTTTTGGGGTTTCTCTTTTGCACTGATCCTTGATTCTTCTTGTGCACAACAAGTCCAAATTTCTTCAAATGTGGGATACTCCTTCCTTGTGTTCATGCTTGCGGAAAATTCATCCCATGTCTTGGGAAGACCACTAAGTACTATATTTACCAATTCCTTCTATGAAATGATCTCTTCAATAGCTTGTAGTTGATCTCTTAACTGAGAGATTCTCACAAAGTATGATGCTATGTTGTCATCATCATTCATCTTCATGTCACGGAGCTCATTCTTCAGACTTGTTACGTGTCCAATGTTTCTAATTGAGAAGAGGTTTGGTAGGGCATCGTACATCTTCTTAGATGAGTCAATATGGGAGATGTAGGGTATCAAGTGGTTTTTTATAGAATCCACTATGATACTCATAGCATTAATGTCATTGTCTTTGAAATCTCCATAACTGCAACGTTCTACGGTTCCTTCTTTTTTCCTTCTTCAAACTCTGGTTCCACAATCTTTCCTTTCACGATATCCAACCCTTTATTCTTGGCAAGGATGAGGTCAATCCTTTTCTTCCACGCTCTGAAGTTAGAAGCCCCTTCTAGCTTTTTTTCTGACTTCATAGAGTAAGTCATAACTGCTTTGACTTGGTCAACCCTTGTTTTTGACCAAAAACTCAAACTTGACATTTTAGCTTGCTGAGAGTATCAAGAGATGCACTAGGCTAGGGAACACTAGTATATCCATAAATTAGGTCAATCCCTTCACTTAAGGTGCCTCAATGAGAGGGTTAGGGTTTCGTTGCTGCAGCAAAAACTGGCTGCAACTGCAACTCCAACTAAGAAAATCTTCCCAATCTATCTTCCAATGATTATACTATCCAAAGATAGTGTGGGCCCATAACCTATTGGAAATTAATGGATGTGCTCGTTTAACCATAGACAATATAGAAATATTTTCACCTAAACATAGGACGAAGTCACCCCCGAGCACCTTAACCTTGACAGAGAATCATTCCGGAAGAAAACCCTAGGATAGATAGCCAAACAAAGATAATGCACCTCTCTCCAAGGATAGCGCACCAAGCAAGAGTAACACAAGTTGATCAGAGAGTCCAACCCTAGAAAACCGAAAATGCAGATTGCAGAACTGCCGACAACAGCTGCTCCCAAGACTTGCACACAAACTGGCCAATTGCAGTGCGCACAAGTGTGCTTCTACAATTTTGAGAATTCTGGCCAAAGTGAAGACTGGCCTCCTATATTTATACTATTTCTTCCAGGCTGTCTGGGTTGAATTCTTCTCTTGGAGGCTAATAACCTAATACAAATCATTCTCTTGAGCCGACTTGTCTTCTAGGGTTATCATCCAACTAATTAGGGTTTCTTCTTGCTTCCCAGAATATTTTATTCTCGTCAGGGTTACACGTGGAGGTAAATACCTCCCGCAACTACCATAATGTCAACAGATAGATACTTGAAAGGTAAAAGTCATTTTAGATTGTCCCAAGCCCAACAATGTAACCCAGGTTATAAGCTTTTTGGGAGAAGCCAGATATTGGAGAAAGTTTATTTCTAATTGTTCTTCAATTATAGCTCCATCACATGCCGTGACAAGCATTAAGTAGGTTTTCCAATGGGGAGGCAAGGAACAAAAATATTTTGATGCATTGAAGGAGAGAATCAATTCAGCTCTAGTTCTTGCACTTCCTGATTCAAGGCAACCATTTGAGATACAAACAGATGCAAGTAACTATGCCATGGGAGCAAACTTGTTGCAACATGGTAAGCCCATATGTTTTCATTTTGAAACTTTTAATGGTGCAATAGTTAATTATCCTACATATGAAAAGGAATTGTATGCATTGGTGCAAAGTGTGAAAAAGTGGAAACACTATTTGTTGGGAAAATAAACTATTATTCACACTGATCATCAACCTTTGCAATAATTGCAGTCACAAACTAAGCTACAACAAGCAAGTCACTTCAGATGGATGGGCTTCTTGCAACAATTCCACTTGGTGATAAGGTATAAGAAATAGATTTATAACAAGGTTGTTGATATGCTTTCTAGGCTTATTATAGGTGCCTCAGTTATTCTTAAGCATAACTTTCTCATGCATGAGAGCTATGTTGAACATTATGCTTTTTATGTTGATTTTAAAGATGTATATGCAGCTTTGTGTCAAGCTAACCAAGTAGAGGAATTGGATTACCATGTGAATGATAAAATTTTGTATCATATTGGCAAGCTATGTATTCCACAGGGTGATAGAGTCAACATCATAAGGGAAGCACATTCTTCTCTTATTGCTAGCCATTTCGGTGTAGTCAATACAGTGGCAAATTTGAAAAGGTATTTCTATTCGCTTAAAATGAATGAAAGCGTATCACAATATGTAAGAGGATGTTCTTTATGTTCTACAAGTAAGCCTAGCAACAAAAAGTTAGGATTACATACTCCACTTCCAATTCCTTCCCATCCTTGGTAAAGCCTTTCCATGGACTTTGTAGGAGGATTACCTATGTCTAAAAATAATCATGATTATCTTTATGACGTGGTTGATCATTTCAACAAAATGTGTATTTTAACGCCTTGTAAGAAGCAGGTTACAGCTGAACAAACTACACAAATGTTCTTCCAACATGTATGGGTATATTTTGGGTTTCCCAAATTCATTATTTCTGATCGAGATTCTCGATTTCTTGGGAACTTTTGGTCAAGCTTATGGGCACTCATGGACACCAAGTTGAAAAAGAGAACAACATTCCATCCACAAACTGATGGTCAGACAAAAGTGGTGAATAGAAAAATAATACATTTTCTTCGTGGTTATTGTAAAAAGCATCCTAAGCTTTGGAATGAGCACCTACACTACATTCAACGTGCTTATGACTGGGCTAAGCATTCATCGACTCAAACACCTCCATTTGAGGCATGTTTTGGTTACTTGCCAAAATCTCCTTTAGATTTTATCTTTGGGAAGGATGTTGCTATTTATGGCCATTATGACATTGATAGAGAAAAGAAGTTCATTGAACAAATTCAATTGGTACATAAAATGGTACAAGAACAGTTGGAAAATAGCCAAGCCAAGTACAAGACAAGACATGGCAAGAAACATGTGGATCACAGTTTCCAAGTTGGAGATGGAGTTTTTCTTTACATTAGCAAAGAGAGGCTTAAAGGAGAAGGTAAAAAGTTGAAACCAATCAAATATGGACCTTTTAAGATTCTTCAAAAAATTGATAATAATGTCCTTCGTTTGGATTTGCCTCCTTATATGAAAATGTATGCATTTGTTAATGTTGAGAATTTGAGATTGTATGAGCCTCCTTTGATTGATGATCAAGGAGAGCATGTCCATATTCCTTCAATAGATGACTTCTCACCAGAATATCTTTTAGAATTGCAACAGGATACCATCCTTAACCGAAAGACAAGAAATTCAAAACGAGGGAATGTGGAGTACCTTCGTGTTGGTCTCAAAGGCAAAAATTCAAGTAAATATAAATAGATTGAGGTTGAAAGGGTGAGGGAACTGTACCCTCATCTACAGGTTGACTGAAATAGTATTTTGGAGGTCCAAAAGCTTCCCAATGGGGAGGAGTGATCCAGGGGATCAAAAAATGCTCAAAAATCAAAGTGTTCGAAATTTTTCTAAAATGGTTTCATTGCATAGATCTCATCCTCATGATCCCAAAACAACTCGAACGGGATCAAATATAGTTCATATGACAAAGTTATGATGTTTTATCCGTTTTCCTAAACAGGGAAAATTTTGTTGACTGTGCAGTCCGTACAGGCTGTCGTGGAAGATGACTATGTAGACCGCACAACTGACATGGAAAGGATGCATGGTAGGTGACTAGGCATGTGGGTGTCGAGTTGGGCCAATGGCAAGGTGCCACGTGGCCCAATCAGGGGTTGGCACGTGGCACCCCACCGACCATTAAAATTTTGGGTCGGACTCCACCAGGTTCGATCACATGACCTCCAGGACGAATGGACATGCATAGGCCAGAATCACTAGTCTATTTGTGGGGTGTTTCTTACTATGTAATGGCAAAAATATTATTTAAGTTGAAATGACAGAGCGTTTGGCAGAAAAAGATCTAGGGCTTAGCCCTAATGCGTGGCCACAACCTGATATACATGCCATGTGACCATGCACATGGGAAAAGGCAGGGGTGATGGTCTATGGGTGCATACAGTTATCCCAGGCCTTGGACACATTCCCCATGCGACCAAGACCTCCAGAGTTACGTGCTAAAATCGTGCTAACAATGCACCATTTTTTCCCATGCAACACGAATCACGCTAGACCTAGGTTCTGAGTGCGTGAGCTAGGTTTTGGAATGGTGTGTGCATTTTGGAGACCACTTTGGCTATAGGAGAAAGGAGAAACTTCCAAGAGAGATAACTTTCTCATTTTTTGACCAAATCAGTTGCTGAAAAAGCCTAGACATGGGTTTTTGACAGTTCTGAAGCCATTGGAGCTATTTTTTTTTCCATTTGAGCATTGTAAATTATTGTTTTTCACATATTGAACACTTAATGAAAGAGGACCATTGGAAGGTGGACTAGGAGAGGTAGCCCAAGAGAGGGGTGAACTCTATCATTTGTTGTGTTATGTATGTTATTTGATGGTTGTATATCTTTGTTATTTCTGCAATTTTAAGTCCATAACTCATTAAAAATCTATGTGCTTGCAAATTGATCCATTGCCCAAGACACATAAAATTTCACTTGTATGTTATACAAGCCTTCAATTTCAGATCAATGTGTCTCTTTCTTTCTGAGGGTAAAACGTCAGAGGAGGTTTTGATGCTTTCCTGACCCACTAGTTATTCTGAATTCCTTGTTATAGCACATCAACTCTTGTTCTTTCTCCTCCGCGCATAACATCTACTACCTTCGGTTGATCGTCACGCTCTTTCCCTGCTATCATCTGCACATTATGGTTCCTTTTCTCCTGCCACTTTGTAATCATTTGTGGATAGTCTTCCATTGCATGATCCAACTATCTACAATATGTACATGTCATACAAGGATTTAGACAATATCACGCCAAATTCCTAGGATGGTTACAGTTATAACATATAATCCTCCTCTTTCGTGACCTATGAATCCTCCTCTTCCTCCTTGATTGTAGCTCCTCGGGGTATTATATTGAGGTACTCATCCTTCTGATATGTCTTCCCCTTGAACTTTGTATGTATCCACAGTCTGTTCTCTCATTAGATCGAGTGCATGACATTCCTTTTCGTCATGTCCCACAGACTTAAAAAAAATTACAAAATACATTTCTAGCAGTGCTCTGATACTTCTGCATCGAAGGACAAGTGGTTGGGTGATGACCCATCGTTCTGCAGATCTCACACCATACCCCTCCTCATGTGGCCAAGGGATTTGAATCTCCTATAGCCAAATATTCTTTAAAATATGGACACTCATTCTTATGATGGCCTTCCTTTCTGCATGTAACACACCAGAATTCTTCATGCTTTTCCTTCCCTTTAGCAATCTCCTGCAATTGAATTGTCAATGTTGCTAACTGTGATTGAACCTGATCTATCCTTGCACCATTCTCTCCTACAGGGGATGATTCCAACTTCATGGAAATCTCTAATGCTTCTAACTGTGATGTAATCTTCTACTTCATCAAAGGGTAGTGTATATGTGGTAACAATCCCACAATGAACCATTCCATATGTTGCTCGTCCACAATCTGGAAGGTCAATTGATCCATTAATATCTTAAATCTCTGATCATAATCCCATACGAATTCATTCTACAACTACTTGATCTCTTTCCATTTCGTAATACACTATGACTCAAATTTCAATTTCTGGAATTATTTAACAAGGCTTTCCTGATGTCTACCAACGTTCTGACTTGTCTTATAAGTGTAGTGGATTGATACTTCATATACCATAGTAATGTGCGGTCTTTGAATGTTGTCACTAACTGCATGATCTTCACATCATCATCCTGGATGTTTTTCACGGTCCATATTGCTTCACAAATAAATAAATGATACTTTAGATTTTTTTTCCCCGCTCCGTGGAAGACATACATTCTCAAAGTGGGGTCTACCCCTGCCATTGTGTATTGTGCATTATTCTTCTTTGGTGATGTTAACTAGATCTGGGTTATTGTATTACTTCCATTACTCTGACTACCTTTATTGTTATCCTTTCTTCCTTCTCTAACTATAATTTCCAAAGTTTCAGATCTTACCTTAGACCTCAGAGATGCACATGGGGTCGTGGGTTCGTCGTAGAGCTTGACCTGAATAGGACTTATGGGATGTAATAAATCTCCTTCTGTTGGAATGATATGAAGGTCTTGTTCCTTCTCCTTCCTTTCTATGCACAGTATTCCTTCGATTTGAAGCACTATGTCAGTGTCCCTTTCCTCAACCTCATTGTGCTACCCTTCTCTATCATCCACAGTCCTCTTCCTACTATACTGAAATATTTTTCCACTGCGCAACACTCCAATCTCTTCTTTTGTCACACCTTCTTCTTTTCCCGACATTCTTATTCCATCTATTCCTTATTCAATCTTTCTTGTATCCCTCTCCTCCATACACTCAGACCATCCCCTGGTAAACCCCCATTCCCCCCATGTGCGTGAAGGCACCTAGCTACTGGGAAAATCAGATTCCAACTTCATAACCCCCTTATCATTGAGCAGTTTATTGACCCAAGTAGACAATTATTTCAAATATGTTCCACGTGACCTTTAAATAACTCTCTTTCAACAACACTATATGACTGGGTACAATCTATAGCAAACTTCATAATATAACCCCCCAATACACTATCCAGCCAAAAATCAATTGAACACAAGATATGATTACTTATAGTATTAACTTTCTAAATCAACTTAAGTGTCCAACTTCTCGAAATAACAATGCAAAATGTTCCTCTTTTCAGCTAACCTCTGTAACCACTCAGCCAAAATTATTGGAAATTCAACAAAGAAAATCTCATGTAAATCTGTAAATACATACCTCTGTAACCACTTTTCAGAGCTGATCTATGGGTTCTTATTCTGATCTCTGGAAAAATCTCCCTCCTTCGTCTCTAACCACCGTCCTATCTCTTCCTTAGTCGACCTCCACATTCCCCTCAATCACAGATCCTAGTCTTGACAATGGAACCATTTTTTGGTGTGCGGTGGGGAGACCCGGGGTTCAACATGAATTCACCAACAGAACCCTCAGATACCATCCCTTTTGGCATCACTCACAAGCAGGTGAAGTCTCACCTGAGGTATCTATGGGAACTGCAAGAACCAAGTTTCTGCAGTGATGAAGGGATGGGAGGCAGTCCTCATGACCATTATACCTAACATTAGTTCATTATACCTTATACCATGTGAGTAGAAACATAATAACATGCAACATATTCAGAATAACAAACATGTATCATATGCATGCAATAAACAGAACAACAAACACATCATGACACATAGACACCATATTTAACATGGTTCACCCAAGATGGGCTACATCCACAATGACTGGATTCTTATTATATTATTCAGAATCTTCATTACAAAATATGTGCAATGTGCTCATACATCATTCCCTTTCCGTTCTCCTATCCATCTATCTATCTTTGTTGCTCTTCACTCTTTCATACTTGCATACATTGCACACTCGCATACTCTCATACTTATTCGCTCTCCTCCCTATCCCAAAAACTTTTACATATTTATACAATTACAACAAGGCTTAGCCCTTGTCAATGGACCCAAAATACCTAATGGCTTCGAACAGTTTTCCTCCTTTTGCACGCATTGATCCTGAAAGTGCGCCAACTATCTTTCCTTCTTTCACACGTGTTGTTTGCTTTTGCACAGTTCTTAAAACTGTTCCCAACATTTGACCCTACTCTCACTGGTATAGTCATCAATCTTCTTCTTTATGATGATGATATCGTTCCCATGGTGAGGAGCCCCCACAATCTTGAAAAGTAACTAAGAATCCTCAAGGATTTTTTCTCCAATATGGGTCTAACTATGAATACTGACAAGAATAAGGTCATGATCATTAAAACAAATAATATCGCTTATGATACCTTTGTATATGACAACAACAACTTGGAGGAAGTAACTTCATACAAATATCTTGGTATCGATATTCAACACAAGCTCAACTAGAATTATAGCATTGAGAAAATGATATTTGGAGGATGGAAAGCTTATTATGGGATTGAAAACAATTGTAAGCCAGTCGATATTTGGATACGAGATAAGAAAAAACTCCTCTTTGAGACTCTTGTTACGCTTGTTATTCTATATGGATGCGAAGTTTGGGTATGCAGTATCTCTTGAGAATCATGGAGAAAGATAGAGCAAATTCAAAAGAATTTTATAACCTACAATCTCAAAATTAAAGGAAATACACCATATCCTATCCTCCTCTTAGAGGCAAGTCTTTCCCCCATTGAGAGCATGATTATGACTAGGTACTTAATGTATAAGAACAAGTTAAACAACATGAAAGACAAGAGGCTTCCCAAAATTGCTTCAGACTCTAGTCGTAACCACCTTCGACTCAAGCGGGGATGGCATAAAGATGCCCATGCTTGGCTAAGCCATTAGGGGATCATGGAAGAGACCATTTTTGCAGAATAAGGATACTATTACAAATACTATTAAATCAAAATTTAAGGAGAAAATGTGGTGTGATAAAGAGTTAGAGGAAAAAATAAAATTAATATATTATGAGGAGGTAATCAACCCTAATCTAGAAGATCAAAATTATCTCTCTGTCTTGACAAGTATAAAGAAAAAAATATTCCTTGCTAAGATAAAAACCAATTCACATGAGCTCCATAGTGAAATTGGGCGTTGGTCAATTCCTAAAATGCCTTGGGATAAAAGAGTGTGTCACCTTTGTGACACTAAGAGGGTTGAATATGAAAAGCAATTTCTCTTAGATTGTCCAACCTATACCCATATTAGATTTCAATTTCAAAATATTTGTCACACTACCAACCTTCCTAACCTGTTAACTCAACATAACTATGGTGATCTTGGAAAACTTCTCTCAATGCTTTTCGCGCATAGAAACAAAATTCTAACGAATTGCAAATAATATTTTTCCCTTTTAAGGTACGATAAACTAATTCAGTTTTAGTGGACAGTAATCATCATCATCATGATTGAATGAAATTTATGAAAAACTTAATCTCAAGCTAGTTAATGGTCAAGCTAAGCTAATTAATGGTTGATGATTGTATTAACCAATTGATTTTCGTGATAAAAAATCTTTGTGAAGTCATGCATAGATATCACGAAAGATGACGTGTGATTTAGAAAATTCTTGTGATTGTATACATCCTGAGTGGGCCTAATGGTTAAGAACATGTGTTTCCTCTTAAGAGGTCACAAGTTCAAATCAAGAGGGGGGTAGGGTCTGTATACCTCTGTAGACTTTACCAGTCAAATCGCTGGGTGGAGGGGGGTCCCTTGTCCCACAAACAAGGGGGTCTCATACACCAATTTGGTGTAGCTTGGCAGTGACCTTAAAAATAGATTATTATTATTATTATTATTATTATTATTATTAAGATATAAAGATAACAACTCTTATAAAAGTCATGTGTGGGTTAGAAAATCGAAGGGCAATAACAATACGAGATAAAAAAAAATCGTCATATTACGAAATTGTACCCTCCTTCAAACGTTAAGAATGGGGGAGAAAGCAATCTTTTAGAAAAATGAAAGATAGTGATGTAATTGGAAAGTTGGAAAAGTTTGAGTAAACTACAAAGAGGAGAGATTGGAAATGTCCTTATTGACTTGACTTGAATGGGGGATAGAGGTAGATATATTGATGAAGGATTTTTTTATTTTTATTTTTCCTAAAGAGAAAATCTGAAAATACTAACTTACTTTAAAGTTGATGAAATGTTTGTATTGACTTGATTTCAATGGAGAAAATCCTAAGTTACTTCAAAGTTTGATGACATATTTGTATTGACTTGATTTTAATGGGTTCCAATATTGTTAATAAAAGACATTATTTTATTGTGAAGTTTTAATGTCTTTTCAAACTCTATGAATTGGAGTATGAAAGTGGAAGAAAAAGAAAGATGGTGATAGAGTTGGAAAATTGTGAGAAAATTACAAGGAAGGACAAATGCGTGACTCCACTTGCAGAATAGAGTCAAAGAAATAGGTGGACAACTTTGGAAACTTGGCTTTATTGGTTGATACCCATTCACTTCTACAACCCCACCTCAAGGGGTCTTTCAATAGAAAATGAAAAAGTAAAAGACATGTTAAGACTTTACAATATTTGTGCGTAAAATCACTCCAAGATTACTAAGCAGTTAATCTATTATATATATTTAAAGGTTTAGTATTTTATTAATGTTTAAAAAAATCAATTTTTTTTTGGTTAAATAAATAAATATGTAAATCTTTATATGATTAAAAATCCTTGTTGTATTAATGGTTGTAATTATTTTCTTAATTTTTTAATTATTATTATAATTTTCCAAAGTTATAAATACTAATGTTACACATCTCATGCATATAGATACAAAGAAATCGTCATATTATCAAAGTCCATTGTCCTTCAAAGGCTATGAGTTGGAGAGAGAGTAAATCTTGGAAAATGAAAGATGGCGGTGAAGTTGGAGAGTTAGAAAAGTTAAGGCAATTATAGAGGAAAGAGATTAGAGATGTCGGTATTGACTTGAGTTTAGTGGGACATAAGAGAAATTAAATCAGTAGACATTTTCTTTCATAAAGAGAAAATATAATGTAATTTAAAGCCTATGAGCTATTTGTATTGACTTGATTTTAGTGGGATATGAAAAGGGGGATTTTTTCAATAAAGAGAACATCATCGTATTGTGCTCGGCTCCAAAGTCCTTTCTAACTCTGTGATTTGGAGTGAGAGAGTGGGAGAAAAAGAAAGATGGTGATAGGGTTGGAGAGTTGGAAAAGTTAAGGCAATAAAGAGAAAATATAATGTACTCCAAATCTTGTGAAGATATATTTGTATTGACTTAACTTTAGTGGGGCTAAGAAAGGGAGTAACAATTTCCTCGAGCTTTCCTTTCATCTATTCAACAAGGAACTCCATAAGAGAATCAGTGTATATGGCCCCACCAACTCAATCGTCGAATTCTACATGGCACTTCATATGAAATATATAAATGTGTGTGGGGGGATAGCTAAGAACTCACAGCGTAGTAAGGTGAGATCGGAAGAGC
>CBVK0100228179.1:0-25665 GCA_900067695.1 Picea abies | reverse complement strand
GCTCTTCCGATCTCACAAAATAAAATATAAATATATATTAAATATTTGAAAAAAAATAATTATTTAATTTCAACCACTTTTAAAAAACAATTTCTTTAAATTCAAAATCAATTTAAACAAAAATTACCTTAATTTAAATAGTAATAAATTGTATTAAAAAAATAAAAATAAAAATCAACCTTTTAATATACCATATATTTATATTTATATTTGATTTCACTAACTTTGAAATATATATATCTATTTGATTTCACCAACTTTGAAATATAATTGGCTTAAATTCATTTAACTCTAGATCTATAAGGGGTTGACAGGGATCAAATCTCTAAAGATGTAAAACTTTAATCTTTACTCAAATTTTGCACTCTAAAAAAGAGGGCGCTTGATACCTAGGATGGTTGTTATTCATTCAAAGTGTGTGTGTGTATGTGTGTGTGTGTATCAAATCTCTAGAAGTGTAAACCTTTACACAAGTTTTGCACTCTCAAAAAGAGGGCACTTGATACCTAGGATGGTTGTTATTACAAGATGGTCCACAGTTGAATGATATCTCCTAAACCCGACATGGCCTTTAGCTCTTTTACTGTGACTTTCTAGCCAAAGGACTATATATATATATATATATATATATATATATATATATATATATATATATCCTTTAAGATCTATCATTTATATCCCTTTATATCAGATTAAGCTTTATCTTTATATCCAGTTTATGGGTCAAAGAAGGAAGCTTTATGCGGGTTTTCTTGTCCTTTATCTAGCTAGGCTAGGGGGTGGATTTGAGATGATGGGGAGAAATATAAGTTACACTGGAATTTTATTGATAGCTATTCTATGTCGAGCTACGTTAGTTATAAAATATCATATCTCTCTATCTCTATAACTATGTATTGGGTCACTCCCTATCGGTCGCTAGCTAGTGCTTTCAGGAAATAATATCTTTCATGGGGTGAGATGAAGGGTTAATCTTTATATCCTTTGAGTGAGATTCATGGGGTTGTGTTATCCTTGAGTAGATGTATATAAGAGAAGATATAGAATATTCTTTATATAGATCTATATACCCTTGTTTATATCCAACTAAATCTATATATCCAAGTGATCCAAGTGAATCTATATACCCAAGTATATATCCTTTTTATAGATCTATATATCCTTTATCATCTTGGTGGGGGAGAGCGGGATCTAATGACGTAAACACATATACAACTTGCTTTGTTTCTTTAGGTAGTTCATCTCCCAATTCAACAGTTGGAGATTTGGGTTCAAACCCTGAAACGCACTTGCAAATTCATGCACTAGGAATGTTAATGCCCCGAGTTTTGATCCTCTTACTTTGTTGGAACGTGTTCATTGGGTTGACAATTTGTGTTTTCATTGTTTTGGGGAATTGATATCTCATTTTCTCATACCTTTCCATTTTTCACTCCGGTTTGGAGTCATTTTTCTACCCGTTGTTCAATTTCTGGAAGTCGTTGGACTTCGTCTTTATTGCTCAGGACTCAACCTACTATTCTATATGGTTTGGACTGGCCCTAATTATTGGGTTGTTCTTTATTAGTCCCTATCGAAGGCCATGACTCTTGCAATCGATTCATCGTTGAATATCTATTAGTTAACAGTTGACTAAATATATTTTTCCATCCTCCAATGTTCTAGGTAGGGAAAACAAAACAATTATTTTTTCACCATATTTAAATTACTTTTATAAGGAATGTTATGGGCTAACACATTTAGAGTCTTATTGTCGAAGAATCTAATATTTTCATTCCTAAAGTCTTATTACCTAAAGTCTTATTCTTATTGGCTGACACATTTAGAGTCTAACTGCCGAAGAATCTAATATTTTCATTCCTAAAGTCTTATTACCTAAAGTCTTATTCTTATTGAGTATCTTATTGCATTTCATTCTTATATAAGGTATAATAAATTGCATCTAAAATGTTGAGTTTGTATTTTCAATGCTCTGACAAACCATGTCAATGCTCTAACAAACCATGCCTAGAAAATGTTGAGTTTGTCTTTTCAATGCTCTGACAAACCACCGCCTTGCCCTGACAAACCACTTCCTTTTACTCTTGGTTTAGTCTTGTACCTAAATTGTTCTATTCAGGTAGAATCATGAGAGCATATCAACAAGCTAGCATATGAGAGCATATCAACAAGCTAGCATTCGTTGGTCTGGAGCACATCACCTATGGAGTGGAGAGGGGCTATGCGGTTCTGCAATGTTTGAAGCTGATTCATATGATATCTACAAGGTAATATCTACCATCTATGCAAAGTAATATCTATTTCATGTATATAATATCTATCTATTATATGATTCATATATTTACATTTTCAACCACAAATTATCATATGTGAGCCCAATTCATCAAATATATGCTATCTCCATCTTACAAATATGATTGACATCCCCTTCCCCATTAAAGGGATAAACTGTGTTCAACGAAATTCTGTCGGTGGTTGGTGCAAACCTCCAAGGTCATGGTGAGGGCATTTGGATGAGGAAGTGGGTACCTAATAAGAATGGAGTTTGGATGAGGAAGTGGGTACCTAATAAGAATGGAGTTAAGTTTAGTTGAAAACATGGGTACTTAATAAGCATAGAGTTACAGTTAAGTGAGAAGGCAAGTGCATAATAAAACTTCACCAACTCGAAATCAAAATATAGTACAGCCAGGAGTGAGTGCCACATTGGAAACTTCATCCTGAATTAGGTTTCCCTTAATAATATCATCCATCAAATCTAGCCCAACACAACATCTAACACAAATTGCAAAATATCTTAATTATCATATATTCACTATGTATGGCCACACGGGTTGATATCTGAACTTAATCTGCATAAATTTAATAAATTATTCAAAGTTGGAAACATGTCATATTTGGTAAAATAAGGGTATTGCATAACCTCGCTCAGGTTCAAATCCCTTAGAGGCATGTTTTTCCTATCATGGACCATCTCGCCCATGCAAACATGCCATTTTAAGCAGTTGCAAATCGTAATAATAAAAATTAAAATAAATTAAACTAAAATTAAAAGAGTTAATTCATTGTACTAAGCTCAATAGACCGAGGGTAATGAAATTCGCATGAATGCCTAAAGGTGAATAAAATGCTATGAAAGTAGTGATGGATGAAAATTCTATTAGAATTGTAAATGTGGAAAACACAATTCACATATGATAATTAACAATCACACACATATAACAGACACAGGGATTTCACGTGGTTCACCCAAACATTAGGCTACGTCCACCAAGCATAGGCATCAGTTGTCTTATTATTCAGATCATGGAGATTACATCAGCTCACTCACACTCAGTCTCTCACAGTCTTAACCATTTCATCACATACAATAGACCTCCTACTGAACTTACACGAGACATAACATTTTCTTCTTTATAGACAGGCCCTATCCTTGAAGAAAACTTATAATGAAAAGCAAGAGGGATAAAAACTAGTTTTACAATGTTCATATTGAACTCCAACCACAGCTTACCATTACCATCTCTATCTACTTCCATGCCCTTAATTTGTTTTGCTGCTCCTTGATCCCTCATCTGAATTGTCTTGTCCACCTGAGTCAATTTCTTATTGATTTTATCCATGCTTCGGCTTGCATCAAGCATATCATCAACAAAGAACATAAAGACTGTGAATGTATTATAAATTGCATATTCATTCCTACCCTTTGAAAAATTCTGACTCACTATGAAGGATTCAAACATCTTGTATATTTTCCTGGGTACCAATAGGCCATACAATGAATTACCTAGCATGCAAACAAATTTACCATTGTGATCTTGAATCAACCCTTTTGGTTGTTCCATACATACTATATCTCTATCTATGATGACATTGTGAGAAGTAGGATCCCACACACAACATCCCTTTACACCACCATCATAACTTGCAAAGATATAAAACAAGTAGGAATTCAGAAACAAAGATTTTAAGCCTAGAACTGATTTACCTCTTACCAGTACCTACAATTCTTTCTTGCTCTTATGAACTTGATGATTCTTCCATAAAAAAGAAGATACATCTGTCACTTCAAATGCCACTTCAGTACTCCCTTCCAGCTTATAAAGGTTATCAACCTTTGTTGCCTTTATCACTACTAAATTACCTTTCAACACTGTGAGAGCTCCACCTTCACCTGTATACTTATATCCAGAAGAATCCAACACTCCCAATGAAATCAAATTTGATTTAAGATCAGGTACATATCTAACATCCGTTAATTCCCTAACAATACCATCGAACATCCTGATTCTAATACTGCCAACCCCAACAGTTTTACAGCGAATACCATTTCCCATAAACACTACACCCTCATCAACAGATTGATAAAAAATGAACCAAGTTCTATGTGAGCACATGTGGTGGGAGGCACCTGAATCTAACTACCATTTTTCTTGATATTGTAAATTACTAGAAACAGATAAAACTTGATCAGTCATACCTGAATTTGTTACAACCAAATTTGATTCCTTCGTAGAGTTTTCCTCGGATTCCTTTCTCTTCCAGCAATCTTTCTTGAGATGTCATGTTTTGCCACAGTACCAGCATTTTGCTTTACCCTTTCTGTGTCTTGACTTGGATCGGAAAGAACTTCTCTCATTCTTCTCTGTGGTTCAACCTCTGATCAGCATCGCCTCTGAAGTTGAGGTTTTTTTACTAGATTTTCTCATCATCTCCTCAGCCAACAAAGCTCCCACAACAGTGTCATAATCTAAAACTTATGTTGAGCTAAAACTGATAGAGGTGACTAAATTATCCCAATACACAGGCAACGAACACAATAATGTAATAGCCTTATCTTCATCTTCGAATTTAACTTTCATACTAGTCAATTGAACTATAAGGGTATTGAAGGTATTTAAATGGTCAGCAATTTTTGTACCTTCTTTTATCCGCAAACTGTACAGTTGTCTCTTCAAGTAGATCATGCTCGTCAAGGACTTCGTCGTATATAGACTTTCCAACTTGCTCCACAAACCGGATGTTGTCTTCTCCGAGACAATATTGAACAGAACATCGTCGGCCAAACATAGGTGTATGGCACTCAGTGCTCTCGCATCCATCTCATCCCAGTCATCATCTGTTATGGTCGTTGGTTGCTTTGCTTTTCTCAAAAGGGCCTTCACCACGCCTTGGTGTACGAGCAGATCGTGCATCTTGAACTTCCAGAGCTCAAAGTTGTTTTTACCACTGAACTTTTCAACTTCAAACTTCGAACTTTGCATCTTAGCCATTTGCACAAAAAATCTCCTAATATCCACTGCTTATAAAACCCAAAGCCCTTTAAAAAATATGTAGAGGAATGATTGGTAAATAGTTTATTTAAAAAAACTTTTAATAATATATATAAAGGTTTAATAAAAAATCTTTTATAAAACAAAAAGATTCATTTTTAAAAAACATCCACTTTTACATTTAAATTCCTCCACCTTCTTTACTTTAACTCACCCACGTGACTTGGCTTGGCATTTTTTAATTAATGAAAATTACCACCTTCTTTACTTTAACTCACCCACATGACTTGACACTTTAACTTGTTCATGTTTTCCCTTTTAAAAATAATGTTCATGCTTCATTCATACCTTAAGTTTCATGAAAAATTGTGTTTGAAAAAGTCGTCGCACCTCCCAAGTGAGTGGCCTGCGTGATTCAAAAGGGTCGTCGCACCTCCTATGTGGCTGGCCTGCGGAAATGTTAAAAAAATACCCGTGGAGCTGTTGCACCTCCCGACGCACCAGTGGCCGCCGCAACCTTCGAGAGGAGCGACCTGCGGAAATGTTTAAATTTACGCACCTTCACGCATATTTCACTTCTGGCTCCTCCAAGAATTTGACGCTCCTTCATCCAGCTCTGATACCATTTGTTAGAATTGTAAATGCGGAAAACACAATTCACATATGATAATTAACAATCACACACAAATAATAGACACAGGGATTTCACGTGGTTCACCCAAACGTTGGGCTACGTCCACCAAGCATAGGCATCGGTTGTCTTATTATTCAGATCACGGAGATTACATCAGTTCACTCACACTCAGTCTCTCTGGTATCAGAGTCGGAGCACGGATAAAATCAGGAAGAAATTGACTCAAGTGGACAGGACAATTCAGATGAGGGATCAAGGAGCAGGAAAACAAATTAAGGGCATGGAAGTACATAGAGATGGTAATGGTAAGTTGTGGTTGGAGTTCAGTATGAACATTGTAAAACCATTTTTTATCCCTCTTGCTTTCCATTATAAGTTTTCTTCAAGGATAGGGCCTGTCTATAAAGAAGAAAATGTTATGTCTCATGTAAGTTCAGTAGGAGGTCTGTTGTATGTGATGAAATGGTTAAGACAAGATGTTTCACATGCTAATGATGTTGTCAGATACGTGACAGATTCAGGAGTTGCAGTGAAATGGGTGCTTCAGCGTTTGAGAAGCACAAATGTCATTTATAATGGTAACACTGAGATGGTATGTGATAATTGTAATGTATATTTTACAGGTGTTTTGGATAGAAGGAGATCTATCAATAAATATGTTTCAAAACGCAGTTGTGGAAGACATGTTGGAGGTGGAGTGACCTAGGAAATCCAAACTCGTGCAAGTCACACAAGCAAGATCATGAAACCAGTTTTATTAGAGAAGTTGCAGTGGTGCTTGGCTTCTCTTGTCTTGCAGAAAAGGTGATGAACAAAAGGAAGGAGCAAGGTATCAGGTTAATTGTTGTCAAGGTGGAGATTGTTGGAATTTGGTGACAACGAATTACCAAGAATAGTTTTGAATCATATTATTCTATGTTGGTTACAACCAAATAGACCAAGTTAGAATATGGATAGAGATTGCATTTAATATTCAGATTCTTGTAAATGTATATAAATACATGTAAGCCCGTAGAGGAAAAAATGACTGTGAGAGACTGAGTGTGAGTGAGCTAATGTAATCTACATGATTTGAATAATAAGACAATCGATGCCTATGCTTGGTGGACGTAGCCCAACTTTTGGGTGAACCACGTGAAATCCCTGTGTCTATTATCTATGTGTAATTGTTAATTATCATATGTGAATTGTGTTTTCCGCATTTACAATTCTAACAAATTCAACTGAGAAGAGGAAAGACACTCTAAGGAAGCATGGTGAAACACCGAGTCCTTCCCTGTAGTTACGGATCCCTTGTCGTCCTATGGAGTTCGCTGCTCGTTGGGTCACCCTCAAGATTGACTAGCTTTTACAAGGGAGGAAAGAAGCTTTTACAATGGAGAAAAGAAGCAGATCTATCTTTGACAAGCGAGGAAAGATAATATATAGGAGGCTATACATCTACGCCTGGAACTAGATCTGTTGGTATCTTTATGTGCTTCTTACTGGGTCTGGCTATTTATTATATGTAATTACTTTTAAAAAAGGCGGCTGCATATTCGACTGATGGGAATTCATTAAGGGGCTATCAGTGTAAATCCTATTTTGACCTCCATGCCCGCTATTTCATACGCTTTTTTATATGGGGCTAAGCCCATCGCCAACTATTTGACAATAATCAACACAATAGGCGAATCAAACTAGTTTCTCAAGGCGCCCTATTTGGCAACTCTTACATGTCCAACTGGAAACTACGGCATTCAAGGTTAGCAGACACACACATTTATTTTTAGTATTGTGCAGAAGCAGCAGAGGCATATAATTATATCGGATATTTATTTCAAGTGTATGTGTTGGATCAAGTCCATTTCTGAATAATGGACAATAAAGATCGATCGAACCCAGATTCATAGAAGTTTCTTTCTCTTTCTGGGAATTGTATATCCTCCTTATTTTGGTTAACCTCATCAACAAAAACAAAAAACAAAAAAAGAATCCATTGTGGTGAAAATCAAATTGCGTTGTGCGCGCACCAGTTTGGCAGAGTTGTTGTGAGTGAGGGAGACCATCCACGAGTAGGTATTCGTTGGCTTCTTTTCTAATTCTCTGGAACAATAACAAGTGTTTGGACGGCTCTGAAAGAGACCCATAATAATCATACTAGTAATAATGACCACTTGAATGCAACTTCATTAATAGTGATTCTTCAAACCCTATTAACAGTGTTTCATGGAAATATTCCTCACAATACAATACAATATTGCTCGAAAGCAGGTGCCAACAATAACCTGTCTAAATGATTTTTTAAGCAGTATCCATTCTTAAGAAATTGTCAAGTGCCTATTGTTGTGTCAAATAGAAGAAAGAAGGCTAGCTAGACTAGTCTAGTCGAATCTTGGGCTTCATAGAACGGGTTGTTTTAGAGGCTAAGTTCAGGGAGAGAATAGGGACGAGTGATAGCGTTGGGAGAACATATCAATGTACTATTGAACTGACTGTCCAGAAATATTTTACACGTACTTCCTGTTATCCCCGATTTTTAGGGATAACTAGGAGATAATGTCTCGAGGCCCACAGGTCCTGGACATGGAGTACCGAGAGTAGGATTGACCTTAGCATGGCCCTGGAGGGCCCATCCTTTTCTTCTTTCATCAAAATCATCTTGTCAACAACAGCAGCATCCATCACCTTCGGCTTGGTCTTGTATCAGAGGAGGCTCTTGCTCCATGAGGTAATTGGTCCAGGTATCATGGTATGTGTCACTTTTGATCATTAAAACCTTTAAATATATGCATCTGATTCCTTTTATCTCTGACAACTGCTTGGATCTTACATTTTCCCACTTGACCATGTTTGGGGAGATTGACAGGGTGCCCTAGCAAGCCTATACCCATAGGTTTTGGTTTGCCACCGGGGGGATTTCTGAAGAGCCATCGTCCGCTCCCATCATACCACCACTTTTCATCTTATCTCCCACTCATTTGTCCCTTTCCCCTTGTCCGAGCATTGGATTGACCTGTTTGTAGGGTTGCACCTTATCTCATGGGAAGAAGGGGCTAAAGGCCTAGAAGGTAAAAGCAGCTGGTAAGAGATAAAATCCTAAAAATGAAGCCTCGAGATGCCTCGCCCAGGGATCCCCGAGAAGGAAATAAAAATCCTCTCAGCAAGAAACAAGAGGGACCCATAAAATAAGAAACAAGATCTAATCAAAGGATAGGGGGTCTCATCACGAGCCATCCTATTAGGTTCATGGGTACCTAGCAATATGACATTGCCACCATCTGGTTACCACACCAGAGCAGTGACCTTTGGTTGCATGGCCAAGGGAAAGGGGGTCTCATCACAAGCCAGCCTTCTCATCTTTGTGAAAGTACTTGTGGGTAACATTGTTAGCTCTGGTCACCATGCCAAGGCAGTTTCCTCTGGTTATCCCTTGAATAAAAAGAAAAAGAAAACAGAAAAATAAAGCAAGAAAAGAATAAAGGCAAGAATGGGCTTGGAAAAATGCATCCATGACAGGTACAGATCGCCTTCTACAAAGGCACCCACAAATAACATTATGCATCCTTGGCTCTCACTTCACCCACATGTCTAGACATCCCCTAGCCACATCACCTCACTTACATGGCTTGGATAAAGTCCTCCTGGAAACTTTCCTTTTCATGTGGATACTAGCCCAATAGCACGTCTTGTCTTTTTTATCCAGTCTTGTATTGTAGGTTTTTGTAATGTATTTGAGATATTCATTGATGTATTAGGGTCTTATGCATATGTTTGATAATATTGATGATTAAATGTGATTAACATTGCTATGTTCCCGGTGACTAATGAGCCCATGGAGGGCATAACCTTTGATGTGTAGGACCATGCTTGACGAACAGGTACCATTTGGACAGGTACACATGGGGAGATTATCAGTTCGAACCTCCATGGGGTTGAAGAGCCCACCAAATGGATGTTGAGACCCCATCAGGGGGCAGAGACAGGGCAATGGTTGATCAGGGTTTTGCACCGGAGAAAAAGAGGACGTTCCATCAGAGGCACTTTGGCAAAGCTTGGCCTAAGGGGAATGACCCCTTTTTAGTGGAATGCTAGCCTTGGAAGGCTTAGGATGTCCCCATCTTCACCATGACACCATCCAGATTCATGGACATTTTGGGAGGCAGACTGGGCAGCAGTGGCATGTGTGGCATGTTGGAGAGGCCCCTGGGGGGCTAACATTTTGCTCCTGGATGTCTCATTTGCCCTAGAAGGGGATTTTACCTTTTTTACAGCGCAATTAGGGTTTTAATTTGACAATTTAATGTAAAAACAATATTATGGCCTTGTCGGCCCTTTTTATGACCTAAAAGTTAATTTAGGTCATTGATACAGTATATATTGAGGAGTTTTAGCCTCATTTTATCATAACACATCACTCACTCATTTAGTGAGGTCTGATTTTAGCGCTCTACTTGAATAATTTTGTTGGTTTAGTAAGGCGCACTTGTTGAAGGAAGGTATTTCTTGGCATTTTTGGCATTTCTCTTGAAGGAAGATTTACAACTAGGGTTTGCATGTTATTTCATGGTGATATGTAAGTGTTTTTTCTGCAAAAATTCTTGATTGAATGGTTGTAGTCTTATATTCTTGTGTATGTTTATAATTTGCTGATCAAAAACCCTAGGTGACAAGCACACAAGTAGGTCCTTGTTTCATGTCCCCTAAAAGAGAAATTTTCAGCCATTGAAGAAGGAAGAAAGAGCCTAGCCATAGCTACACTTTTATTTCTTCTTCTCCTTGAGCTAGTTGTACTTTCTGAAGTCAAGAAGAAGGAGACATCCCAGGCCTAGGTTATCTACACCTAGGGTCGTCCTACTTCTAGGGTTTGGTGATAGAGCCTTGCTATAGCAACACTCTCCCTCATTGCACTCTAGTCTTGATTTATCTTTCATGCTAGCCGTTTTTCCAAGTTAACCTAAGGAAGGAGGAGAGAGCACGAGGCCTTGCTTTAGAAACACCGGAGTGAGCCTCTTTCCCCTAGGGTTTTGATTCTGGGGCCCTGCCAGAGCAGCACTTCAGAACTCTTCCCTCTAGTCCTTAGTCTTCCTCCTTCAACCCTTGCGTCCTCCATTAAATTGACTCCATTAACCCTTAGGCACTTATTTTAGACCTCCAGCGTTGAAGTGAAAGTGATCAAACAACTTTCTAAACTTTTTTCTAGATTGAAACCCTAATTAACTGCTAACCCTAGGAATGTTGACGTCACCCTTGGTTATTTCATCTTGACGCGGCAATGTTTCATTTTATAAGCAATTAAATGATGTTTAAAGCATTTATTGAATGAGAGATTGATTGGATACATTGATTGCTGCATCATCTTGATATTTATTGGTGGAGTGATATTATTTCATTGTTGCATTAATAAACATTAACTTCGTTAATATTTATTGTTATAGTTGCTTATATATTGATATAAGATAGTCTTATGAAGTACTAACCCATTGAATTATAGCTTGTGTATATTGGTTTGTTGTTGCTTTGTTTCGAGCAGGTGTTCTTCTTTGGCGCTTCACTTCATTATTGGTTGTTTAGCTAGGACTGTATGTTTTGTTGGTGACCTATGAAGGGGGAACTTTACCTTTGTCAATTTAACTCTTGCCTCTTCAAAACTCCAGGTTACCGGAGACGTCTCTCATGGGCCTAACCTCCCTAAAGAGAAAGAAACTCCCCATCGTGGTGACATTGGGTGGGATAGGTTCTTATTATGCCAGTTTGGCCTTCTATCTTATAGCCATTTGACCTAGCTACAAACTATGCGATAACACTTCCCATGCAATGATCGAATGGAGGATGTTGGACTAAAACTGTTTTTGAGCCCCCGATGACCATTTACATGTATTCTCCATGCAAGTGCCAAATAGACCGTGCTAAAATACAGTTGTTTTTTAGCCCCCGATGACCATTTACACGTTTTCTCCATGCAAGTGCCAAATAGACGGTGCTAGAAGACAGGTGCTTTCCCGTTGAATAGTTCATCGGTTTCAGTGTTAGCATTGTTACTTGGCAGATATCCTTCCAGGAACTCCATGTGTGTAAGCCATGAGCGTAAGCCACATTGGCTAAGCTAAACAGTTTCTTGGTTCCGATGCTTTCTTGGGGTAGCCCCCAGCGACCGGATGGTTGACAATATTGAATATTGAAATAAGCGCAGGTAGGTGCAACTCTAATAAAAGAAGCAATCGATATATTATCTCTCATCGTATTCAGATCACCCAAAATTCTATAGGTGTTCTTCACAGGTACTTCCCTTTGTTGCTCTGTTTTTCTTGTTTTGAACTGGGTATGTGAAAATCTTGAATTAGGTCAAACCAGTTTGTGATTCTGTCATTTAGACTTTACAAGCTTGAAGGAGCGTTCTGGATTCTGATGGGCATTTACCACCACTTGAATCTTCTGTAAAAGGTAAATGGATCATTGAATTCCCCAAGAAATTTTTCATATAGCTTGTTGTGACATGGTACAGATTTTCCCAGCAGGGATTATCCAATATTCTTGTATTTGACCACAGATTTTTCGTTGTGCTAGTAGGGAACATAAACTTTTTGAAGGTAGTTTGTTTATGAATTTCTATTATGTTAGTCTTTCATAATATTTTCAGAAATTGTTTGTAATTTTCCAATGTGTTTTTGTAGACATAAGCAGTCATATTGCTTTGCAAATGGCTACATTTGTCTACATTTTGGGGTTCGTTTACAGATTTTATGATGCATTAGTTTTTATGCCTTTTGGAAGCAGATATGTTTACAATTTTTGGGACATTTTTGTTAGATTACATGTTTGTTTTTCTATAATTTTCTGTTATTCAAATTGCCATAGCAATGTGATTAAGTCTAATTTGCTAGTGGTTGCTCTTCCTCTTCTTTCTTATAGAGATACAGATTGGTTTAGAAAAAGAGTTCCAATTAGCTGTCAACTCACAGTGATTAGTATTCACCTTTATTTTTTAGATATCAATGCATGTTCTTATTTGAGCAGTTTGCTTACAATTTGCAGAAAATATGTATGAGGGCCATTTATCAGTGGGTCGCAAGCCTTCCTATGCTTCTAAGCCTGATTCTGTATCTTTGATGAAAAACAACATTGTTGTGAATAGATCTCCACCTGATGCCAGTTCAGTTAGTAGCATAGAGAAAAGAACTCCTCTCATTGACAGAAAGACAAGTCCCTCCTTATTCCCTAAGAAGGGTCAGAGAAAGGTAAATGATTGGAAGATTGAGGTAAACATTCCACGGAGTCAACCAAAACAAGTTTTTTTTAATGAAGATTTTGAAAAAAGTTACAATACAAATGCCCCCACTAAAGGGAGGGATAGGAGAGATTCAAATTCAAATCTTGGGGGATATCGAGACTCAACAATAGTAGAGAAAATGGAGACTCCCAGACCCTCAGATGTTGAGACGAAATGCATCTTGGTCGACCAAACCTCGGGTGTAAAGCATATGGCCAAGGTCTCTTCCGATGAAAAGCAGCAAACCAACATTACTTGAACCGATGGTTCTACAAACCAGTGCAATGGGCATGATGCAAATGATTTGGCTCTGATTCGAAAACAACTTTTTCAGATTGAAAACAAGCAATCGACTATGAACAAAAAGGTGTTTGAAACTATCGACGATGAACAAAAAGGTGTTTGAATTGTAAAATATGTGGTCATAGTGGAAAGTAGATAGCCATGTAAATAAATTCTAAACTAGTATTTTTATAAATTTAAATAAAAAACAATTATGTTATTTAAATTTAAATAACAAACATTTAGTTGAATGGAAAATTGTTTATATTGGTTAAGCTACGGTTTAGTAGATTGGCTAAAGCATCAATATGCATATAATTGAGGTTAAGTGTGAGGAGAAGGTCAGCAGTAGATCGTTAATTCTAATCAAATCGGTGGTCATTTGTAAATTGCTCGAACTTTATTCCTCTACAAAATCTGCCAGGGTAGTGAATTAGCAGTATCACAGTAATCTCCTATTGCAAACAAAACATGACTCAAATTCAAACCCTGATAAAAATAAAATCCTTTGTGATGAATTAGCAGTATCATAATAATCTCCTATTGGAAACAAAACATGACTCGAATTCAAACCCTGATAAAAATAAAATCCTTTGTATCTGTTTTTTTATTTGATTGGATGAGTTTCTAGATCGTTCTACTGAGTTTAACGAAAAGAAAGAAGGAATTCTATGGACTCCTGTGGCCACCAAAAACTTCAACACCAAGTTAAGTAGTGCAACAGCAAACATGTGGGAGATGTCAAAAGTTCATATTCAGGTAGTTGATAGTTTCATAGCTTGTTGGAGCTTATTCAGGTACCTTTCTATATACTTGATTTTTAGATTAAAGATCCTTTCAGTTGGGAGACGTCAAAAGTTACAACCAAATAAGTATCATTTTGAAACCTACGCAGCTACTAGCCTCCAAAATGTTTTCCAACATATCAAGCATTGCTCCTCAGTTTGTATCTGATTTCCATTCAATCACAGGTGAATCATAGTCATCATTGTCAATTCTCATGTTGTTGAATGTGTTTTATTTGCATTTTTTGCAAATAGATGATGGCAATTGGGTTGACCCATTTCTCATTACAAAATGTAGATATACAAGCATCAGGATTGTATGGTAAATTCAAATCGTGGATGAATGACTTCATTGTACAATTTGAATCTTTGTTTATCAAAAATGCCCATTTGATCACATGGACTTTAAGCACATGTTGCAGAGTACTTTTATTTTAATTTTCCCCAATGGGGAAAATTCGGTACTAGTTTTCCATCAGCGTAATATGTTGCAGAGTACTTTTATTTTAATTTGCATGCCAATGGGGAAAATTCAGTACTAGTTTTCCATCAGCATAATCTTGCTAACGAAGGTATGGATCACTAAGCTCAGAATCTCGATATCTAAAGTCAGAATCTGATCCTCCAAATCAAAGGTAGCATGTGAGCAAGCCCCAGCAACTAGCAAGCCCCCAGCCACTACAGCTCCTTCTGGTTCTAAATATGGAACACCTGGCTCTGTCTCTGCCCTTGTCGTTGCCCCTGGCACCGCTCTAGTTGGGCAATGCAAGGAGGCCTCTTCCACCATTCTTTCTTAATCGGGAAACTACTCTTAGTTTAGTTCGGTAGAACATTGATGAGAGGAGAAATTATTCAAAGAATCATACGACTAAAACATATGGCTCGCTAAATCATTATACGAAATACTAAAGGTATCGGCCTCTTTATGTGGTTCTTGCTTGCTCTTTGAAGCTGACTTGGTGTTGTCTGTCTGGTTCCTTCAATTTGTTCTGATTTAGATGACGGATACTATAGTTTGCATAAATAACATAAATAACATTCTTCATTTCCATTTTTCATTTCAAAGTTTGTGTGGCGGCAGGGACTAAGTTGCCATACAGCACTTGTTTTACATAATGATTTTCACAGAACAAATGGCTCAGATCGTACGGGAGGGAGGAAGGAAAACGAAGCACCTCAAAACAAAGTGGTAAGCCTAGGGAACCCTCATAGTTTAGATATATACAGAAGTTTCGCAGATTAGTTGTATATGGAGGAAAACAATCAAGTATAAGTATAAATGGAGGAAAACAATATGGAGGCACATGATAAGTTCAGGTGAGTGTAAGTATTAGTAGTCGATGATATATTCTTGCAACCTATTTTTTGTTTAGGAGGCGAAAATGCATACAAGTATAAGTATAGGTCCAATGTGGTAGGTTTCATCATTCATTCGGTAACTTTGAAATTTCTCCCATTTAGAAATTTCTCCCTCAAAGTGGATAAGGCTTTTTGGTCTTCACCCATGAGGACGAAAAAGACATAATTCGAGTCTTCTGTAAAGATCTGAAGTAGAAATCGGTCCCAGCCGGCGCAGCCCTTTAGCTGCACCTTCATAATACTCGTAAATGGAGGGAAGATTTTCTCTTCTATAGTCTTTATTTGGGGGGGTTGTGTTTCTTCATTTCTACATGGAAGTACACATCGTTGTTCAGTTCCACTATTTGTGCTATAACAAATCTTGCCTTGATAAAAGCATGTAGAAAAACGTCCACAACAATCTGCTTGTCTAGGCTTTTTAGGTTTTCAGTCTTTGCTGGTCCTAAAATAACATGGAAGTATTCGAAAGTTCGTTTAGCCATATATATTAATACTAGGGGAAAGAACATATAAACATGGAGAAGAACATATAAACATGGAGGAGAAGAACATCTAAAGAATTGATCTGTTGAATGTCAATATTCCCTCACCAATGTCATGGTAGATTAGGACAATTGAAGATTCTAACTTATGCAATTGGAGAGAAAGTCATTCAAATAGATAGTTGGCATGAGGAGAGGCTCACTCAAATGATGACTTGGTCATTCAAATAGTTATTTGGCATGAGGAGAGGCTCACTCAAATGATGACTTAGCTACACCAAGAGTTGGTAGAGAAGGAATAAGCATTGGAAAAGATATAGGTAGTTGTCCAAGAGCACATGGAAGCAAAGAAACCTTTCACTATTACTACAGAATCCAACACCATGACCAATACAAGCATAGTAATTTCATATTCTTTTAGATATTTCTCAAGAACCTTTTGGTGATTTTGAAAAGCATACAAGAGGCATTGGTGTATGTCTCATATTTGGCAATTTTATGATATTCTTAGGGTTCCTTTCTTCCTATGTTTTGAGGTTTGGTATGGTTGTTATGGTTTGAAATATTTATAATATTATCATCATGGACTCTTACAATTATGAACTACACAATTGAACACTTAATATCTTCCTAGATGCTTTGGATTTCTTTCTTTGTAAGCACAGTGGGCATTGTTTTTCCAAAAACAATGGAAAAAATATTATTTTTCTTTGGACTATATATATATATATGCAGTCCAAGGGGTTATTTCAATTGGTGGTCGCCAATATTGTTGAGTATTTGGATAGTTGTATGCCAGTAGGTGCCCAATTTCAATCCCCTTAGACGCATTAATCTATGCTAAAGGGTTAACTAGGGATGTTGTTCACAAATGTTTTGGTTTGAATAATGGAGAAGAGAAGTTTTAAGTTATGGGTGGGGAAATGGAGGATGGAGAGCAATGAGACTACTTATATGATCCAAAGGAGGAGTTGGTGGGAAAAGTGATATTTGCATCACAACTAGTAGTTGTGGAAGCATGGAAGGGGAGTATGTCTCTAGCAGAAGAACAATGGAATGCATTCTGAAGAATTAGACCTATAATATATTCTAAAAGGGTTACGTAAGGGGAGAAATATATACATAACAAGAACTAAGTCTCAAAAGAAAACTGGAATCGATATTTGATTGATCCAAAGAAGGTAAACAAGTTTTTGATGAACAATCCAATGGGGATTGAACATGTTTTTCAAAGCGAAATCCAAGCACACAAGTCATAGAGGGAAATTCTAGGACAAAAAACCATACTTGACCACCATTGGGTAGTATGTGGACAAGAAGTTGGATTTGACCTGAAGTACAAGTGAAATCCCTTAGGGATCAAACCCTTGTTTTTAGGGAAGAAGGTTCCCAATCTCTTAGACGACTCATTCTAGGAGGGAAATCCTAATCACAACACTAAATTCTACATGATTAAAGGATTTGGAGGTAAGATAAATGGAACCATCCCACCCAAGGGCATAATGGGTGTTGGAAGAAATGAAGTTTCCATAGGTCCAAGGTGTTGGAATACCAATTTTCTTGTCTAAAGGAAAACATAGGGAGTATTATGTGAGTTCAATCCTTGACAAGGTCTTTTCACTTAGAGGGTGCACCACTTTTTAATGAATACAAAGTGGAATCATGGAAACAATGGCAGTCTAGAGGTAAAAGGAGAAACCAAATCCTTGGCAGAAGGTAACAAAGAAAAACCATATTATGACCTCACAAAAAGGGAGTATAGGAAGAAGAAGAGGGATAAGGTAATTAAATTAAGACAGGAAAAAGTGAGAAATGAAGTTGAATTAAAAATCATTTCAAAAAGATCTAGGGTGCAGAGTTTCCCCTTTCAGAGTTTTTTACACGATCTAAAATTGGTGAGAAGTCCTTAAAATAGTTGATGAAGAAAAACTAGGAACCATTGTGAAGTTATTCTCTTTTTATTCTCTTTGGTTCTTTTTTATGGCAAGGGGTTTTATCACCTTTATGTTTAGATCCGAAGAATATAGAGCCATTGTTGGAGGTGGAAATTGGTTTTGGGAGGATAAACATATAAGCCTACATTTTTAGGGAGATAAGGTTTGATGCATTGAAAGTCAAAGCTAGCAAAGCATCTAAATGAGTTAGTTTACCCTTTATCCTTCTAGCGTTAAGGACAAAGGGTTTTTTCAAGGAAATTGGGAATTCCATGGGGCTATACATCACGATGGATGAGAAAACATGAAAATGAAGTGTACTACTACATCAATGGGTAGACTAGAATTGAAATTAGGGAATGGACTACTAGATGGCACAGATGTAGTTGAGATTGGCATGTAATTTCATTCTATATTAGATTATGAAAAATTCATTTTATATGTACCAAGTGAAAGGACTATAAACATCTTAAAATTTCTTGTTAGGAAATGTTAGAATATAGAAGAATGTGCTCGTTTTACCATTGACAATATCACTATTATCACCCAACCATAGACCTAAGCCACCCTCCGAGCACCTTGACCTTGACAGAGAAGAATACCGGTAGCAATCAATAGCTAAGCAAGGCTAATGCACCAAGCAAGAAAGTAACCAAAGCTGATCAGATAGTTCAACCCAAAAACTGGCGCAACACCTTCTCCAGAACTTGTGCACAACACTGCCAAACTGCAGTGCGCACAAGTGACTTCTGCAATTCTGAGAATGTGAATAATGAGAGACTAGTGCCCTGTATTTATAGTAATTCTGGCAGGCTTGCCTGGGCCAACTTCTCCTTCTGGGTACTAATTAATTCATATTAATTATATTTCTGCAGCCAACATCTTGTCTAGGGTTTCCTTCATTTCTTTGCTTCCTTCCAGAACATTCTAATCTTGTCAAAGGTCACAATAGAGGTTCATACCTCCCGAAGCTACCATAATATCAACACTCCCTCCTAGCTAGGGAGGTATGGTCTTAAGCACAAACAGACCATTCAACTGGTAGTATCACGAGTACCGTCATTATTATCCAATTGGATAATCTCCATGACAATTGGTACAATATCAATTGATAGAACACAACTGTGTCTATCCACGGTAGTACACAACTACTCAAACCATGACGCATAGTCACAAACAATGGAACGTATCCACCACAGTAGCATATCTCTACTATCTGGAGACAGGCAGACTCCATAACAATCATCCGATGACAACCTGCACAAAAAAATATTGTTAAAAACAAACTGAATCATCTGGGCCAATCTTTCACTCACATCTGTGAGATCTGAAAGAATATCTTCCCTCAGTATAGAATATCAACAATGGGTCTTCTCAAACAAGGAAAAATGATTGTTATGATTTCTGAGCTTGGACCATTCCTCACCCTGGGCCATTCTTCCGACACTAAACAAAGTGTAACCTGGAGAGAATGAATATTCCCTAAGGAATGCATGTCCCTAATTGTTGAGCCTAGACCATTCCCCACCCTAGGCCATTCCTCTGATACTAAACAAAGTGCAACCTGGAGAGAATGAATACACCCTAAGGAATGATTGTCTGGACCATTTCCTCTGTTAACCATAAGAGGAAAATATTGTCATGTATCAACCTCCAAAATGGACCATTCCTCATGTTAACCACAATGAGAAATCATTGTCTGGCGAGGCGGGCCAGTCTTCTTGAGTAACCCTCAAGAAGAGAGACTGCCCTAGACCACTCCCCATGTTAACCACAATGGAAATTTGTTGTCTATGATACATCAGCAATATGGACCATTTCCCATGTTAACCACAATGGGAAATCGTTGTCCATCAGAAATCTCAATCCACTTTCCGAACAGAAAAAAATCTGCCCAACTAGGCTATTTTTCAATCTCAAAAATAAATGTCTTCAATAATATTTTCAGTGCTCCCTCCCAACCTGGAGAGTCATTTCTTCCCTTTCAGCTAAGGGACTTATTTCCACGATCCCCATCTTCTCTCGGAAATATGAAAACTTTATTATGGATAGAGGTTTTGTCAGGATGTTTGTTGTCTGCTCATCTGTGGGGATATACTCGAGCTTTACCTCTCCTTCCTGGACTTTGTCTCGAATAAAGTAGTATTTGATCTCAATGTGTTTCTACCTTTCATGAAACATGGGATGTTCTGATAATCTTATACAACTCTGATTATCACAATGTATTATGGTCGTCTCTAGAATCTGATCAAATAAATCGGAGATTAGTTTCCTCAACCATATTGCTTCGGTGCATGCTTCACATGCTGCGATATATTCTACTTTTGTTGTGTGGAGTGCGACAAAATTTTGTTTCCTGCTGCCCCAAGATATCATAGCGGAGCCCAAGCTGAAACACATACCAGAAGTACTCTTTCTATCTTTTGTACTTTCTGCCCAATCTGAGTCTGTAAATCCATGAAGTTGTATATCGCTGGATGCGGTATATCTTAAGCCATAGTTTATTGTCCCACGAATATATCTTAGGACATGTTTTGCAGCTATCCAATGCTCATGCCTTAGTTCCACCTGGAACTAACTTAGTGTATTCACGGCAAAGAAAATGTTTGGTCGAATATTCACCAAATGCATCAATGACCCAATCAATTGTCGATATAGTGATGGATCTACTGGATCAGAATCTAGATCACTTACTTTTCTTATATCCGTAGTCATAGGAGTGTCCATGGATTTGCAATCCATCATTCCAAACTTCTGAAGGATCTTTATTGCGTACTTTCCTTGTCCAAGGAATACTTCACCACGCTTCTTCCATACTTCTAGTCCCAAGTAATAATGCATGAGACCTAGATCTTTCATATCAAATTCAGAAACTAGTTCCTTCTTGCACTGGATGATGAGAGACTCTTCACCTGTTATGAATAGATCGTCAACATATAGTAGTAGAATCACAAGTGCATTGTCCACGACTTTGTAGTAAAGGTTTGGATCTGCATGACTCTTGGAGAAACCAAGGCTCGTTAGATAGTTGTCCATTCTGGCATACCAAGCCCTTGGAGCTTGCTTGAGTCCATATAGATCTTTCTTTAATCTGCAAACGTGAGTGTCTCTGGAATGTACCTCAAACCCTTGAGGTTGTTCAATATATACTTCTTCTTCAATTTCTCCATTGAGGAAAGTTGTCTTTATATCCATCTGATGTAAGTTCCATCCCATGGAAGCGGCAAGAGATATGATAGCTCTGATGGAAGTATATCTAGCCACAGAAGCAAAGGTTTTGTCATAATCTTCTCCCTCCTTCTGGGAGAACCCTTTGGCTATGAATCTTTCCTTGTATTTATCCACACTTCCATCTGCTGCATGTTTTATCTTGTATACCCATTTTGAAGTTACCACCGATTTTTCTTTAGGTCTAGGTACGATTTCCAATACCTAATTCTTCATAATGGATTAATGCTCTTCCGTCATAGCTTCTTTCCATTGTCCCTTTTGAACTGCTTCTTCAAATGTGGTAGGTTCTTCATCTATAAGCTTTGTCATGTATGTTGCATAGCTTGAGAATCTTTTAGGTCTTTTACTCTTTATGAATGTTCCTTCTGAAACCTTGAGTCTTTCTACATCTTGTAAGGTAGCTTCAAGCCAAGCTGGTTTTTTCTTGGTCTTCGATACGATATCTGAATCAATATTTTCACATGGCTCCATAGGATGATCAGGTTGTTCCTTTTCGTCATTTTCGTTTTTTGTGCTTTCTTCGTTAGGTTCTTCAATCTCTTCTTCTTCTATAGTTTCTTCTATGGATTTCTTGAAGGCCCTCTTTTCATTGAATGTTACATCTCTGTTGACTTCGATCTTGTGTTGTTCTGGAATATATATTCTATAAGCTTTGGATGAATCATTGTATCCCACGAATATCCCTTTCTTTCATGAAGGTTCTAGTTTATTCCTCTTGTCCTTGGGAATGTGAGAGTAAACAGGACATCCAAATATTCTTAGGTTTTCCACATTAGGTTTCTTACCTGAGAAGGCTTCTTCTGGAGTCATGTCCTTCAATATACGATGAGGACTTCTGTTCTAAACGTATATTGTTGTCATAGATGCTTCTCCCCATAAGAACATGGATAGACCTTGATCATTTAGTAGTGCTTTTACGGTTTCTTCGATATATTTGTTCTTTCTTTCTGCTACACCATTTTGTTGAGGATTATGAGGAACAGTTAGCTCCCTCCTAATCCCTGCCGATTTTCAAAATGCAACAAATTCCTTCGAGGTGTATTCTCCTCCATTATCTGTTCTTAATGTCTTGATCTTCTTGTTCGTGAGGTTTTCTATCTCTGCTTTGAATTCTTGGAACTTGTTGAATACTTATTCTTTTGTCTTTAGTAGGTATAGCCAAGTATTTCTTGAATAATTGTCTATGAAGATTACGTAGTAAAGAGATCCTCCTAGAGATCTGAATGGCATCGGACCACAAACATATGAATGTATTCGGTCTAGGATCTTGTTAGATCTGTTGTTGCTGCGTGGGAATGGTTTCTTGATATTCTTCCCAAGGGCACATCCCTTGCAGATTCCTTCATGTGTAGACTGCAATTCTGGTATTCCTTCAACCATCTTTCTGAGAAAAGGTAATGCTTGATAATTAATGTGAGCGTACCTTCAATGCCAAATTTCATTGGGATTGACTTCGTCATGAACGAGAGCTTCTTTTTTTTTTTCTAGTAGTCTATACAGATTTCCTTTACGACTTCCAATAACCCTAGCATTCTCTATGCTGGAGTCTTTATGCCATGATAACACTTTTCCATCAACAAATTCTATTTTGTTTCCTTTGTCTTCTAGGCAAGATATCGATACAAGATTGTTTTCTAAACCAGGTACATATAAAACATTGCTTAAATGAACATTGTTACCTGATTTCAACTTGACGGAGGCTTGTCCAAATCCTTCGACTCGGTAAATACTTTTGTCTCCAAGCTCTACCTTGTACGATGTCTTCTTCTCATTTAGGTTTGAGAGTCTGGCTTGATCTCCCATCATGTGCCTAGAAGCTCCACTATTGATTATCCACATGTCATCTTCAATCGTTCCAGTGAGTGCTGAGTAATGTAAAAGACTGATCATTTCACTCATGTCTTCAGTTGACCGGTAGTTGGTCATGCTTTGATCCAAAACTTCAACTCTGACATTTCTGTCTTCTGAGATAGCCAAAAGGTGTGTTGAACTAGGGCGCATATGAATATCTTCTCCTTGAGCGAGATGCTCCATCAAAAGGTGTCGGATCTAAGATTAGGGTTTCTGCAACTGCTTTTGCTAGTAACCCTAGCGGCAGTGTCTTGGAAGCTGCTCCTGCTAGTAACCCTAGAGGCAGTTCCTCAGTGAGCTCAATATCCTAGCAGTTATGCTTCCTTCCAGCGTTTAGACTGAATGAAGGAGGTATGGGCCCATAACCTGTTAGAATATAGAAGAATGTGCTCATTTTACCATTGACAATATCACTATTGTCACCCAACCATAGGCCTAAGCCACCCTCCGAGCACCTTGACCTTGACAAAGAAGAATACTGGTAGCAATCAATAGCCAAGCAAGGCTAATGCACCAAGAAAGAAAGTAACCAAAGCTAATCAGATAGTCCAACCCAAAAATTGGCGCAACACCTTCTCCAGAACTTGTGCACAAGACTACCAAACTGCAGTGCGCACAAGTGACTTCGGCAATTCTGAGAATGTGAATAATGAGAGACTGGCACCCTGTATTTATAGTAATTCTGGCAGACTTGTCTAGGCCAACTTCTCCTTCTAGGTACTAATTAATTCATATTAATTATATTTCTGCAGCCGACATCTTGTCTAGGGTTTCTTTCATTTCTTTACTTCCTTTCGGAACATTCTAATCTTGTCAAAGGTCACAATAGAGGTTCATACCTCCCAAAGCTACCATAATATCAACGGGAAAGGGGGAAGGAGGCATCCTAGATGAGGCTACAATGATACATATAAAGTTTGGTTATAGGTACTAGACTCTCACTAGATGTGAGAACCATGCTTGAAATTCAAGGGAATATGGTAAATACAACCCCACTTCAAATGAAAGAGTCAATAGAGATGAAACAAGAAACACTCTAAAGAGACCCTTAGAGGATGCACATACATGAGGTAAGGAAAAATCCTTAAACAATTTTCAATTTGAATATGTTATGGCTCTAGGACATAAAATACAAGGAAAGAAGTAATGGAGAATCTAAATACATGGCCATTACTACCACTTTTCAACATCGACTCACTTGTAACAGAGGCAACATGGAAGATGGAATTCCATAATGTAGAAGAGAAACAGATTGGAACTATTCCAAAAGAATTTACTTACTAGGGGAAAGAACATCTAAACATGGAGAAGAAGAAAAAGCACTGCCATTCAGTTGAAATCTCATTCTCATCCTCTTCATATAATAAATAAGGGTATCCATACTAGGAAAAAAGGTACCACTTGCATCCAAATAAGAGAAACAAGGAGGTTGATTCGTGAGAGATCTAAAAATGAGGTATTGAGATTGATGAAAAAATGTATTCACAGAGGACTCAAAGGAGGAAAGCTCATATTTAGATGGAAAAAAAAAGTGCCAAGGAAGAAGTTAGTAGGGGAAGACAAAATTTGATCAAATAGGCCCTTAGAGAAAGGACAGCCTCGGTATCCCTTGAAATAAATATTCCTTCAGGGGATGGTTCTCAAATATAAACCAGATATCCTCTTTGTTATTCGGAAGAATTTGAGGGTGTGACTTCTTGAGAGATAGTTTGTGTTTATTACTTATGATCATGTTTCTAGAAGTTTAAACGTGTTGGTTTATTCATTGGCTAACTAAATGTTAGATTGGCATTTGCTACATTAACAAGAGAATTCAATCATGAATGTATAATAAGCATGTAATATCAATCACATCATTTAACTCATAAGCAAGAAGTGAACCATCAATATAATAAGATAAAACGACAATACATCGTGTCTATCAAAATATGCAATATATACAAAATTGGGATACATGGCCCATAATGATACAATATCCAAAAAATATGGGTTGAGTAGTAATGATGTTATAGCCTCTCTCCAAGAAATGCTAAAGAGATGGAGTTTTGTTACAAGTGAAGCTAGTGGGGGATTATGAGGATGAGGACTAGGTTGGAAGAACTCTTGCAGACTTAAAGCTCGTTCCTTTTCAAATTAACCATTATTTGCATTGTCACCTCCTCACGGATGACAACTTTTTGGATACCCTCGCAAGGGTGTCATGTTGTCTCTTGCATGAGGTGTCATGCTCATATTCTCCATATCCAAACAAACTTCCTCTTGATCTCCACCAAATTCATGATCGTACTAGCTCAATTATGGTGTAGCTCACTTTCATCCTCGTTTCTCAGATGATAGATGTATTATTGTATGGCACGGTATGGTTCAATTTGATTCATTTGAAATTGCATGTATCAATACCCATTGGGACATGATAAAACTTCTTAGATCATCGTAAAGTGGTAAACACCTAACGATTGTCTATTATCATTTCATAACATTACATGGTTTTTGTCTATTATCAATTCATAACATTACATGGTTTTATTACTTGCCTAATAGTACCTTGGGGAACATGTTTTTTCTTAGAAGTGAGATCGGAAGAG
>CBVK0100228178.1:0-25668 GCA_900067695.1 Picea abies | reverse complement strand
GATGTTTGGTTCTTAACAGAGACATATTTACATCAAACAATATTGGGTCCATTACCCAAACCTTTGTGCTACGGGGATTTCTTCAAGGGTTGACATCAATGAAAACCAACCTTAATCAACAACGATACCTGATTTGGTCCCCATACATTTGTATGCACAAGATCTAACCTTCCACTCTTATTTTCTTTTCCAACACTGAGAAATCTGACTCTCTTCTATTTTCCATAAACACAATGCTCATGTAATGAACCCAAAATTTACTGCTAATTTTTTTTTTCTTGGTAGAGTAATTTTAATCTTAATGTTTGGGTATCATTGTACACACTTTTATTGTCAAACTTCTTCAAGTAATTATTGTTTTCTTATCAACCATTAATTTGTGAAACTAATTATAGACCAAGACTACACCAAAGGTAGTAGTTATGAGTTGTAAAGTTTTATATGCCTTATTACTATAATGCTTAAATTTGAATAAGTAGGATTAATATACCATACATATCTCATTATTGACCTTATAGTTGATGTCATTGTTCCACTTTGACAAAATATAAAAATAAAAACTTGGGTACCATAAAACTTACCAATTAAATTATTCATGGGGAAAAATATCTCCATAGATTCTCAAATATCCACCCTCGTCGTGAATGTAATTTCCATTCCATCAATACACATTTTGAATGGTGACCTTTTATTATCCTCGTATTATTATAATTTATTAAGGAATGTTATTCCTAATTCTACGAGTATTTATTCAAACAACCCCTTTACGTAACTGAGGTAATATTAATTGGGTAAGTTCCCCATGACGTTAACGTGAGGGTGTAGGGTTTTCGGTTTAATAAGCAATCACCTTCTTTCAGAGTGTCATAAGTACTCATAATATGGACCAATAATATGATTCCAACTTCCAAATTCACATGGCAAGCAATATGATTCCACTCAATGATGCAGTGGAGGTACACCTAGCGATGGGCTCGAGACTATCCTCCTCCTTGAGAACAAAAAACAATGACGCCTTCTCCCTCGTATTCACATTTCTTTACTTTCTTCGTTCTATCCTTGAAATCTGGTGAATTCAACCCCAAGATGATTTATAGGGAAAGAGAACTCTGTGTTGGAACAAATAATTAAATCTCTAGGTAACAACATTTATTTCGCGTCTGTGAATAAAATTAGCCGTTCATTTTCTTTTACAGAAATTATTCTGTGTAAAGAAGGGTATATCTTCTGGAATATTTATATATATATACTTTTTATTCCTTTTTCTCTGATAATATTCCCCTAATCCTTAGAGGTATCCTTTATTATGAGGTTTTTCCCAAGTCTGCGGGTACCATCACTGTCTATTGGTCAAACAAAAATATTTTCTCTATGTCTGGAAGGGTTATTTTATTATATTGTACTAGCTTTACTTGGTAATATGTCCATCTTGTTCACCTAATCCGTGTGTCTGAGATGATATGTTTACTTATTTATGAGGTTATGTCAACTACATGTCTACTCACAATGAAGAGAGTATTTTTCGTTACTTATCATTTCTAGTTTATTATTTGAGTTTTATATCCTCTATGCGTCTTTGTTAACCTTGATAATTAAATACACTTTGAATCCAAGTCCTGGAATTTATCATACTTATATTTATTTTGGTATCATAGATATGGTTTTAAAGTCACTACGCCCATGCCTCCGGGGTTTTTCTACAACACTAATGCATAAAATTTATTGTTTACTGTATAAAATTTTTGGAATACTTTATTAATGATGGGTTCTTTCTGTCTGAGAGAGAAACCTGTCATATGAAAAGGTTAACATTCAACTTTCATGTGTCGTCCATTTCTAAATTGGAACTGGTCAAGGCTTAATTCAATACGAAACTCCTGCTTCACATATTTATACACGACAATGGGTAAGCTTGTTGAAAATTGGATGTTAAATCCTCTTTTATTTTTATTTAAATGTGTCATATCACTAATATTTATTTTCATTTTTTTTTTCTACAGTCGGAACTTTGAATCCAAGCCTTAATACCTTGTGGGTACCGACAAGGAACTCGGGTTCCACCAAAGACAAATTATTCAGAAACCCTAGTTTAAATTTATGTAGCTTATGAAAGGTATTTTTTGAAACATGGGTTTAGTTTTTTTGTAGTTTAAATGCAATTTGATATGGTTCCATCCTTTCATTTGATTAAGAATCTTGGAATTTATGTGTAATAATAATTCTTCGATGTCAGATCTTAATTAAAAATATTTCTTGGAAAACTTACCTATCAGGCTACCCAGATCTGTAATTTACATCTTGATAATTTTTGTTTTAATTTGTTATTAGTCAGGGAGTTGTATGTATTCACAAATAAATCATATTCAACCTGTTCTTATACCCCATTCATGGAGGTCACAACTATATAAAGGTTACCTAGCTATTCTTGAAGTAAATTATTCCCTTTACCAATGCAGGCATTTCCCATTTACTACTTCCTAAACTTGTATAAGATTAGATCAGAAAAATTGAGAGCATTGCATACAATGTTATTATATTCCGAAGAAAAATATGAATTCCTTTCTAGTCTTAATTTAATTGTATGCTAAAAACTATTAATATACAATTTTCATTACTAAATTGTTTTAATCCGGTAATTTTCTTTTGTTTACAAAAATATTCTGATGTTTTATTTTATATGCATATTCACTATCTGTTAATATAATAGGGAATTTACAAAACCTATACTCATCACTGTTTAGGCTCTATAGCTTCTTTATATGGACATTCAATGATTGTAAACATTTAGAAACCACACTACTTTTACATGATAATTTCCAGAGTCTAATAATTCATATAATTATACAAAATGTATTCTGATCTCCTTTCTCATAATTATAGAAAACAAAATGCATAACTTCAAAATAAATAAATTGAAGGAGATCTGATTCACCTCAAGTAGAATGCATGCATTTATATAAATTGATTTTGTAGCATACATATAATTCTGTAGCTACATAAAATTCTATAGCTACGCGTAAATCAATATATATATCATAAACATTAAGATATATATAATTCTATAGCTTCATATTAATAAATAAATCCAACATACAATAGTAAAACACATCTATATAAATTAGGTCTTGCAACTACAAGCAATTCAATAATCCTACATAAGTGGAAATAATCAGATAAAGATACATATATGTAACAGTTATGTGGTAAAACAAATGCAACAACCATGTTCCACCCAACCGTAGATATAGAAAAACCACAATCACTTGTCCTGATCACCCCCTAACCTGACCATGATTCTGTAAGGGAAAATTGAGCATCACTCCTTAGCCATTGTCTCCCCGAACAATTAAAAAATCATTTTCCTAACACCACTTGTGCTCACAACAACAAATAGTCATTTCCACAACATACTAAGTAGCGTCCTGCCTCCCACATATTTTGTATATATCATTTTTCCATTGCCTAGGACTTTCCATTCCTTTCCCTCCTTGGGGAATTCATAGCTTTACAAATCCCTGATTTTTAGGGGATTCTAGTGACAGAACTCAACTTATGACACTTGTAAAAATTAGTTATGAGTTAACTCAAACATGTTCCCCACTCATGGAGTCATAGTCATCTATTTCTAACCTGGTTGTTCCATCTATTTTCCATCATTTAATTTATTAAAATATATGTCTCATACATGTTTCCATCAAAAGAGGACAATTGTAAGTTCAAAGTTTTGTCCAACAATCACAAAATAATAATTACATACTTCCACAAATTCAAATTCAAATTTCCATAAATGGAAATTTATTTTTAAAACAACAACTTTAAAATAAATTGTTTTGAATATTTGAGGATGTCACAACTCATAGAAATCCAAATCATTTTTTTTAAGATCTGGCAACAAATTTATTTTGTGAAGTATTTGCATCCCCTTCTCACTCATGTGTCCAAGACTATGATTCCACGGTGCTTTATCCACTCTTGTAGAAGCTAAAGAGATAGAAGAATCAATATTACTAGTACATAAATACAATGTACCTACCTTCTCTCCTTTTTATATCACTAGTGACACTTTGGTGACCTTCCATGCCTTATATATATATAGTGACACTTTGGTGACCTTCCATGCCTTATCCATATATATATATATATACAACCTTCACTTGCCAATTGCCCTGTTGAAATCAAATTTTTCCTTAGATACAGAACATGTCTTACCTCTTTCAACAACCATTGGTTTACATTCCTTTTCTTTATTTTTACCTTTCCCATTCCAACAATTTTTCATGGTGCATCATCACCCAAATGAACTTGTCCAAAATCACCTTGAATATAATATAGAAAATGTTTCCTATGGGGTGTGGCATGAAATGAATCCCCTGAATCTACTACCCAAGACTCATAAATATTATCTACATAAAGAATCAAAGAATCTTATAACACATCACCTGATACATTTGCTTCTTGATTTTTCTCTTGTTGTCCATCTCTTTGTTTCTTTGGAGCTCTGTAGTATTTCTTCCCACAATTCCAACACTTCTCTTTCTCTGTCTGGATTTGGATCTACCCTTCCTAGAATTCCCATGGCTCCGTGATCTCTTTCCTCTATCCTTTTGTCTTCCCTTGTTCTCCATGTTTAACACATTACCTTATCTCTCACTTGTACTTTTGCATCACATTTCCTCACTAAGGATAACACCAACAACATCATCAAATTTTAAAGTGTTTGAACGAGAGACATAGTTACTTACATCCATGACCAAGTCATTCCATATTTATGGAAATGAGCACAAGATTAGAAGAGCCCTGACCTCGTCATCAAAGTCCACTTTTATAGAACTTAGTTGATTAGTAACCATATTAAATTCATTTAAATGATCTATAACAAGCCCACCTTCTGACATCTTCATATTAAATAATCTCTTCATTAGAAATACCTTATTGGACACCAAGGGTTTTTGATATAGTTTAGCTAATGCGTCCATCATCTCCTTCGTTTTATTTTCTTTCAAAATATTGAAAGACACTAATGATGCCAAGATCATTCGTATCGTTCCTAGTGCCTTTTTTTCAAGAGCATCCCATTCTTCATTCTTCATGGCTGATTGATTCTTTTCTATTCCACCCAATGGTAGGAATAGATCCTTATGATATAAATAATCTTATACAATAGAGACAAAGATATGCGTGGTTCACCCAGTGTGGGCTATGTCCACCAAATAAATTGCAAGTTCATTCCTTTATTATTATCCAACAAATGAAGGGATACAACCTATAACACACCCATTGTAACTTCCTCTTCTTTATCTCACAGTCTCATCTCTTAGAATACAATATTCACAATGATACAAAGTCACAATATAATTCCCTCATAAAAGAGGGTTTCCTACTAGGGAAAAAACCCTAAAATAACTTCTATCGTCATAAATGGGACCTTATAATGAACGGTCTATATTTACTATGAAATTGCAATATACATTTACAAGGAAATTTTCCTTCGAGGGATTTTCCCCCGAACTCCTGCCAGGGGCCTGGTTTCCCCCGGAACCCCCAACCTGGGGACCCTGCAGGGGGGAAAGCCCCCCCTCAAGTGGAGGGGTGTACAATATTCATTGGGTATAAACACAACTGAAAATAAAGACCTCTGAATCAAGAATAAATTCAGGCTCCACAACCAACAAAGTTGACCATGAACCGACCTGCCTTCAATGGTCAACCCTCATCCTTGCATTCATTGTCTCTTTCAAATATTTGTAATTGATTCTCTTAAATTTTTATTTTTAAGTAATGCACAATACCTCTTTGGAAGACCACCTATATTGCATGCATCAATTCCCTTAAATTATGTGCATTGTAATCGACCACCTATATTGCATAAATTGCACTGCAAAGTAATCGACCACCTATATTGCACTGTAATTGACCACTGTGAAGTAAATATATGGTGTGTAAATCACCTGAAATAACCTGAAATAACCTATGTAAAGTAAATCTCTGGTGTGTGTGACCATTTTCCTAACCTGAAATGACCTTTCTTTGTAAATATCTAGTATTGTAAATAATCGACCATTGTAAAGTAAATCTCTAGTGTGTGAGCATTGTCCTAACCTGAAATAACATGTTGTTGTAATCGACCACTGTGATTTACAGACACGGGTTTACACAGTCATGAGGAAATGAAATCTCGTCTTCTTGCAACAGTTTTCACCTCCTAGAGGCTCAATTTCAATGATGGCTTCAATGTCTATAATCTGAGAGAGATTTCACTAACATAATAAATCTGAGCTATAAATAATTCGAGGTATAATAAATCATTGACATATTATCAAGAATGGCTCCATTTTATCTATTTCTTTTATGTTTGATGGAGGTCGATTGTTGGACTTCAGGAAATCATCAATAAATGAGTCATTCCCTCCAAATCATGTTCTAATATTCATCTTCTAAAGTCCCTTGATGACGCGTGTTTACATGCCCAACACCTTCTTTCCAGACACGGGTTTACATAGTCATGAGGAAATGAAATCTCATCCTCTTGCAACAATTTTCGCCTCCTAGAGGATCAATATCGATGATGGATTGGAAGGCTATAATCCAAGTGATATTTCACTAACATAATAAACCCAAGCTACAAAAAAATCTGAGCTATAATAAATCATTGACATATTATAAAGAATGTCTCCATTTTATCTGTTTCTTTTTTGTTTGTTGGAGATCGATTGTTGGAACTCGAGTAATGTTCTACTTGGGTGAGTGTTTATTATCATGGCTAAGAAAGAAACAATCATCAATATCTTTATCTACAACAGAGGCAACATATATTGCAACAACAACATGTTGTACTAAAGTTCTATGGATGGAAAAAACTCTGACAGGTATATAGGTTGAGTATGATGAGCCCATTCCAATCTATTGTGATAATACAAGCACCATCAATATCTCAAAGAACTCGGTGATGCACTCCAAGATGAAGCACATTCCAATCAAGCATCACTTTCTACGGGAACAGGTTGCAGAAAAGAACACCAGAGTTGAATATGTGGGCATAAAATAACAAGTGGATGGCATCTTTACAAAACCACTTCCATGGGAAGCCTTTGAGTATCTTAGCCAGAGACTCAGAGTTATTTCTACTCCAAAATGAATTATTTTGAATGATTATCTTATATGTATTAGATGTACACGAGGAATCACCATAAAGAGGACATATTAGGTTGGGAGATCAGACGAGTTAGTTAGGGGGAGCGACCCTGAATAGAAAGATATATTTTCCATTGATGACAAAGGGGGAGATATTCATCAGATGTAGAGGACAGAGGCATGGTTCTAGGGGGAGTGTTGGTCACAAAGATGAAAGCATGGTTCCAGGGGAGCATGAGTGATACGATTTCAGTATTGCATCAGAGTGTTTCCATCAATGCTAAAGGGGGATATTTCTGATTAATTGTGTTTGTTATCATTGATGTCAACCATTGAAGAAATTCCAGTAGTGAATTCCAGTAGAAAAAAGGTTTAGGTAATGGACCCAATTTTGTTTGATGTATAATGGTATGAATTTTGATATATTTGTAGGTAATACTATTCTATATGGATAATACATGTCATGCCATTTCCCGTGGTATGTGGAACATCACATAACTCCTCACGGTTTGAGAGTTATGGCCTTACGAAGTTGAAGGACCCTCATATGATTGGCTTGAAGCCCCAAAAGGTCAAATAGGTCAAAGTTCTTGCAAAGAAAAAATTATTTAAATAATAAAGTGAAGTGACAAAGTCAAGAGGATTATTTAAATAATAAAGTGAAGTGACAAAGTCAAAGAGGATTATTTAAATAATAAAGTGAAGTGAAAATTTCAAAGAGGATTATTTAAATAATAAAGTGAAGTGACACAATCAAAGAGGATTATTTAAATAATAAAGTGAAGTGACAAAGTCAAGGAGGATTATTTAAATAATAAAGTAAATGGAGAACTTTCTAATTATGATAAGTGGCTATAAGAAGGTTAACCCTAAAATGAGGAAAATGGGTTAAGTGGTCAAGTGGCTATTGGATACATGGACAAGTGGAAAATTGGGCAAAGTTGGACATAGGTGACTATGTGGACAAAGTGGCCTAGAAGATACTTCTAAGGAATCTACTTGGAGAGTATAAATAAGAGTCATGACTCTCTCATTTCAAACACACTTGAGCATATTGAATGTCTATATGTGACTGAGGTAACCAAAGTATATCTAAGTCGAATTTCATAGGGAAGGTGAAGTAAAGAAGGCCGAAATTCAAGGGAGGATAAATTCTTTTAATGATGTTTTCTAAGGTATGTTATTTACAGGTCATCTCACCATTTTTGAAATAATTTTTTTCTAGAATGATTCAAACCATGAAATTCAGAGGCCATTGAGGAAACATATCCAAGTAGTTGTGGTATGAATTTCATCTTGTGGGTCGTTGTATTTTTGGAGTTACACTCCGTGGAAAATAGGGTTTGTGGCTAGTCCTGAAACTAGTCTAAAACAATCGTTTTGGGTAAAAACGTCACAACTTCTTCATAACAGATCCAAATTCAGTAATACCAAATGTGTTGGTTAGAGTATAGTATTTAGTATTATGTGTAAAAATTTTAGATCCATAGAACAAATATTTTGTGCGGGGCACGCTCTACAAGTTATCTCTCTAGAATAAGCCAAAATTCAACAAGGTATGTCATGTGTTCTATAAATCCTTTTCTAAGAGGTTACAAGTAGTGAAACCTAGAGGAATTTCATAAAACACACTGAAGATTCAGTGTGTTTTATTTTCAAATCTTTATTCATTATAGGTACATAGTTATGATTATTTCAAGTTAGGGTTGTTGACTAATCCAAAACTAGTCATGTGAGACTAAAGTAAAGTTTGATGAAAATGTTAGTCTCTTTTTGTTAAAGTTAAGGAAGGTTTGAAGGTTGAGATATAGGTTGGTGCATGGTTTATGCACTTGTTTACGGTACAAGTTGATTACAAGTTGTTTGGTACAGCTTGGTGCATGGTTGATGCACTTGTTTATGGTACATGTTGATTACAGGTTGAGGTACAGGTTGATGCATGGTTTGGGTTATTGGTACGGGTTGTTTGGTGCAGGTTGATTGGTACATGTTTACAATAGTATATCTCACAGTGATAGTGTGACAGTGGTTCCATCATTCTACTTATACATTAGGGCGTTTGGACAGGGCAAGGACAAGTGGTTGTAGCCGGAGAACATAGGGGGTTATATCGTCCTTCTGGTTGTAGCCAGAGAATTGGGGAGTTGGAGCTTCCCTCAGGTTGTAGCCTGATAAACTAGGGGGTTGGAGCCTCCTTCTAGTTGTAGCTAGAAAACAAAGGAATTTGGTGCTTCTAATGAATGTAATTCTTCAAGACATATAAGAAAAAGCATTCTGTGGTTTTCTCTCACTTTGGGTTTTCACATAACAACACTAGTGTACTGTGTATGTGTATGCTTGTTCTTTTTTTCATTGTTTATTTACTCTGCAAATGTTGGAGGATAATGTTACATTGATATAACACTTGCATTATATGGTTAAAAAGGATTAGATTTCTCTATTATTGATTCACCCCCCTTTCAGTAATCCAACAATAAATGATAGCAATAAGTAATGAGTAAATGGTTATTTCTAACTAAGGAGTTTTGTGAAGGGAAGTTTGAAAAAGAGCCCTACAATAATTCATCCCCTCCTCTCAATGTGGTCGGTTTGTCCAACAATTGGCATCAGAGCCGACCTTTACTATAAGCCTTAACAAGCTTGGAGGAGATCCATGGACACACAAATGGATGATGAAGTTACAATCCTTGATGAGGAAAATTATTCTACATGGAGAACAGAAATGAAAGTGCATTTGAAAGAAATAGGAGTGGGTGTTTGGAAAGCAACTATTGGTGGATCAGTTCCTTTGAAGAACAAGTCAAATTTTGCAGCTCAAAGGGAAGAAAAGAAGAATAATGAATTGGATCTCAAGACCATTCTTAGTGGACTCTCAAGTTCTATTAAATAGAGCATGGTACAATGCACTTCCGCCAAGGATCTATGGCTAAATCTAGAGAAGACATACCAAAGCAAAAAGGAAGACCTTGAAGAAAATTCCATCAAGATCAATGAAGGTAAAGAATATCCAAAATCCTCTAATTGCAATGATTCTAAATGTGATGATGTTGGAAAAAATGAATACCTTGAAGACAAATCCATCAAGAACAACGAAGGTAAAGAATCTCCAAAATCCTCTATTTGCAATGATTCAAAATGTGATGATATTGAATATTTCTCTACAAGTGAAGAAGAAAATCTAGTGATAGTATGTGTAGAATTAAATGATAGCTATCCCATGGAAGAAGTAGAAGAATAACTATCAGATATTTAAAGGAAAGTTGAATGGGGTCTATTTGAATACAACTATGACCATTGTTATATAGAATATATCTATCTTTCTGATAACACTAAAAATTTTCTTAAAAAGAATCAAAGGCATATCTTGAAGTTAAAGGAAATGATCAAGGAACAAGAAGAAAGTAAAAAGACTCAATTAGAAGAAAAAGAAGAAGAGATAAAAAGAATAAAGAATGAAATAGAAGAGAATAAGAAGCTAGATGATCAGATTAGCAAAAGTCTTGAAGTTAATTTCCATCTCAAGACCCAAATTGAAGAAGCCAAAAGTATAGACGAATTACTAAAGAATCATGTAAATGGAAAGGAAGAGTCATGTCATAAGTTGGAAGCCGAAGTTGTTGATTTTAGAAAGAAACTAGAGAAGTAAAAAAAATTATTGAATAGCTCAACAATCTTGAATGATATCTTGGATAGTCAAATATCACCAAATGATAAATCAGGTATTGGATACAACAAAAAAGCTACACATGTTGAAGAAAGCACCTCAAAGAAGCATGAGTTAAGTCCCTCACTCTCAAAGGATGGAAATAATGTTGCAAGTCAACCATCTACACAAGGCAAGGAAAGTTTCAAAAGAACAAAGAAAGGAAGACATCAAGAAGACATATTTACACCTCAAGGAAGAGAGACACCTTCAATATGGACACCAAAGAAAATGTGTGAAAATGTTTTTCATGGTCACTGTTACTCATGTAATGAATATGGTCACAAAGCTTTGGAATGCAGATTGTATGCAAGGAGAGGTAATGAAATTTTTAATAACACCCTAAGGTGTTGGATACATAATAAATTAGGACACATTGTTGCTCATTGTCACACCATGAGATGCTACAACTGTAGTGGATTTGGACACAAATCCCAGGATTGCTAGAACACAAGAAGAAAGTCCAAGATGAGGAATTCATATAGCATGACTAGAAGAAAGCATGAAGTTAGGAAGGAAGACATTTTTGAAAAGATGGAATCTCAGAGCTCAAGTTATGAGAAGCTAGGACACCTTCAGAAGTCGGTGAAGAAAACTAAACAGTCAGAACAGAATGGCATCCTTAAGGGAAGCTCAAGTTTGTCATCTTCAGAAGCATACGCGGGTTAAAATGGTAACAGTTGCGTACATATGCAAGCTGACCTATGAATAGGTCGCGTACATACACGAGCTATCTATGCATCAAGCCGCATATATGTGGAAAAGAGCCTTGGAAAAAACTCTATGCACATGAGTTGCATCATGGTATGATGGTATAACTATGTGTTGCAGGGTCTGACAAGGTTTGTTGCAGAGTATGACATTGTTTGTTGCAGGTTTTCATGATTACATGTTGGCATACATAATTGATGTATGTATGGTGGTGGCATATGGTTGAGTGTTTGATGCAGGAGCATTGCTCTAGCCAGCCATGCTGCAGACAACCAGCCAACTCAGCATGCATTCAATGGGAAAGGAGAGGCGCAACCCTCTCGATTCAAATTTTGAATTTGAATTTAATTTTATTAAATGAATGTAAGGTCGTGGAACCATCAGGCCATGTGTATGTGCAAGCCTTAGTTATAGGTATCCTTTAATGGTTGTAGGGCTAGATATAGCTCTGATCTAGACTAGACAACCCATTCAATGTAAAGTTAATGTAATTGAATAGAGTAGGTGAGATGGAGGGAAGAGTTCAAAGAGCCCCCTCATGTAAAATATCTTAGATCTTATTTTTGGAGTTAGTAGTGAGGAGAGCTCTGCGAGAATTTTTAAAAAGAGAAGAGAGGAGAGCCGAGACTCTGTTGCAGTCCGAGCTCAAACACATTGTAAAGAGGCATTTTCAGATTAATACAATCACAACAATTTTTCCTGCATGTTATTCTGTGTATGATGAATGTGTTCATGTGTGTGTATTTATATGTTGTAGATGTATGATTAAGTGTGAATTTGGAGGGATAGATAGGTTATTCTATATATGGGTTCTTTGATTTCAGGTTTGGGGTTCTTTGAGGATTCATGCCAAGAGGGTGTGACAAAACGCTGCGGGTTCTGAAAGCCAGTACATAGATGCACTCCTAAATTCTGCGGAATTTGGGCAAGGATGTGCTAGGAGGGCACATTAGCTGAAGTCATTGGCTCAAGGATAATCCTCAAGGTTGTTGAATACGTTGGAGGTAGGACTGTGCAAAGGAAAGCATAGAAGAAGACATAATCTCTGAGGAGTTCTGTAGAGCTCTGCCAGGAGGGCATTGAGAAGATGCACAGGTTGCATTAAGGAGAAGAAATCTATCTTGAGTTCAGAGAAGATAGAAATTCTGAGGAATTCTGGGAAAGCTCTGCCAGGATGGAATTGAGAAAGTGCACAGAGTGCATAGGAGAACTCTGCTTAGAGTTCGTTGAAGGGAACATAATCACTGAGGGATTCTGCAGGAGCTCCGCTAGGAGGGCATTGAGTAAGTTCAAGTTTGCACAGGAATAACTTTTAGAGTTCTGAGGGAGAAGGAAGTGTCAAGCGGACCTTCACAGGGTTGTTTAATACCCTGCAGACTCAGCAAGGATTTTCTTGAGCAAGAGAATGCCAAGAGGGCATTGGATTCTCCATCTGAGGGAGAGAAAATGGTTAAGTCCCTTAGAGGTCTGAGAAACAGAGAAGCTCAGGATAGACAACACCTTCGTGTATGCAGGGACCCTGTAGGAATCACAGAGGTCGTGAAAACCTTTCAATGTTTTAGAGAAGAGAAGCTCAGAAGGAAAAGTGCTTTTGTGCAAAAGAGCGACAACTGCAAGGAGTGCGGAGGTCGAAGGATCCTTCGAGGATTCAAAGAGAACAAAGCTCAGGAGGGAGAGTGATTTCATGCACAGAGCCCTGCAAGTATCATAGAGGCTGAAAGGAGACCCTTTGGAGGGTTTGAGTTTGAGGAATCTTAGAAGGGAAAGCGTCTTCAAGAACGCAGACAGAAGCTGTGAGTAGAGGCTTTGTAGCAAGGAGCAGAAAGAAAAGGCTGCGGCATTTTGAAGCATTTGAAATCTTCCAAAGTGAAGGAAGAAGCATAAGCTCAAGGGAGGAGCTACAGTTGTTGTTGATTCAGGTGCTAGAAAAATATATGGACTGTTGGAGTTTCACGTCCAGGCGCAGGCAGGAAAGTGTAGCACAGGAGGAAGAGATCTGGGCTGTCAGATCTCATGCAGATAGCCGATATCCATTGGATCTGTGAAGTGTTGCACGAGATTTAACTCTCGTATGCCCAGAGGAGAAGACCCGTCAAAATCCCGAAATGGTGAAAGCATAGGGACCATCCATCTGTGGAGGACGTGTGTCACGATATCCTCGTATCTCAGGGATTCAGGCATCAAAGAGAGAAATGGAGAAGTCTTTCGACTTTGCAACTTGCAAATTCCCTAAGTGATCGGGGAGATACCGGGAGTTTGAAGGACTAGGGATCAGTGCAGCTGCGGTCGTGAAGTCCCAAAACACTGAGAACATCGGGACTGTCTAACAGGAGGACACGTGGAAGCAATCGTGGCATCGGGAGAGTCCCGAAAAGGCCATTTCGGCATTCTGGGTATCGGGGAATGCAAAGGGAAAGAATTCAGGATTCTTGACCCATGAGATCCTGAAAGTATCTGAGTCGTTGGATGCAAGAGGATCATAGTCGTTGATCTCCCTTTGATTTGGTACTTTGGTATTTCAGGTACCGGGAAGTCCAAGGATCAAGGGACGAGCAACCTTGCATCGCGGGATTGCGAAACATGAAATCCCGAAAGCGGTGAAGGGACATGGAAGGAAGTCGACATTTCGACATATCGGGATTCAGGATTTCGGAAGTCTCAAAGACAAGGAATCAGGACATAGGGTGTTGAAAACCCCGAAGTCATGAAAGCACGACGTGTCCTTGGAGTGGGATAGTAAAGGCGGGGATTTCAGGTTTTTGGCATACCAGGGATCCCACAGACAGAGAACCGAGCAACTTCGCATCGAAAGTCCTGAAGTCGCGAAACGCGACACATCCTTTGGAGGAGAAAGTGGCCAAGGATTCGACATTCCGGGTATCGGCACTTCGATCATCTTGATGACTAGGAGCTGGGGATCTTGGTGTTGAAAACCCCAATGTAGGTTGCGGTCATAGGGAAGAGCAGTCACATGGACCAAGATATGGCCTAGGGGGATAATCACCGTTGAGCGCCATTTTGACATTTCGGCATTTTGGTGATCGGGGGATCGAGGAGGCAGAGACTCTCGACAGTAGGGCTCACGGAGTCTCGAAACCCGAAATTACTTTTTGGGAAAAGCCCGAAGGTCATATTCGGTGGTCGTCAGAAGGTGAAGCTCATGCCTGGTGCATGTTCGCACAGGTGGGGTTTTCAAGGAAGGACATGTGTTTCAAATGTTGAGGTTCCGATAGGGATCCGAAAGAGCCGCTTCGGCTCAAAGAATATTTGAAATGATCTTGTGAGTGGATCTTGGACCGAGGGCTATTGGTCTGCGTTAGTGTTGAAAGAATATCTTGGATGCATGGTACTAACCCTAGAGTGTGGATTGAGGTGTTTTTCTATTGAAGAACAATGTTGGTTGTGACATTGAAGTTATGGAACTTTGTTTATCAGATATATCATGATGATGCTAGCTAGAGATGTCATTGATCTATTGAGGCACACTTCTAGTACATATTGGATGCTTAGTATTTGTTATAGTGAATGGAGGTTGAGGTTGATCTATTGGGGTACATGGCTGGTGCATATTTGAGTTTCATTGATATATATTATGTTGTATTATTGGAAGCATATTTGTTCGATATGTTGGTCATGCATTTGGCATATGGATGAGCTACATCTTGGGACATGTAGTTGATGAGTTGATGAAGTGGTCATGTTGTACACCATTAGTGAGTCATAGCTTGATCTATAATTGATGCATGTTTGGTACACATTTGGTACATTGTTAGAGGCACCTACTAGCAGTATGTTTGGCACATTGTCTATGGTTGATATGGCATTCATATATGAAGACACATATTGATTGTAATTCATCTTGTTGTGGTATTGGTGCATGTTTAATGCACTTTCTTGGTACAGGTGGTGATACATGATTAGTGCAATGTTAATGCACTCATAGATGGTACATATATGTGGATGAGAGTACTTGTCTAAAGTACACCATTGGTATTACTTGTTTAGCATATACTTTGGTACATGATATGTGGGATGATATAGTTGAAACACTTGATTGATTGAGATACATGGTTGTGGCACTTGGTTCATGATAGAAGCATGTCATGGGTGATATGACACTTGTTTGAGACACATGGTTGGAATGTTTGTAGAAGCATATGATTGATACACTCCATTAATGACATCTTATGGCATATTCTATGATATTGATGTACATGGGTGATGTACATGGGTGGTGTGCATGGTTGGCACACAATATGATATAAGATGTACTTGGTTGATATTTTTTTCATGATTCTCTATTCATTGTTGACATATATTTTTCTTCATTGTATGGTATGGCACGCATTTGATGCATGGATAGGTCCAAAGATCATCATAGGAAAAGAATATCATTCTTAGTTGATCTATGTTCTGGTTGAACAGTAGCATTTGCAACAAAAACATATTGCAGTGGTAGAATATTGTTCATATTGCAGAGAAGATAGGAGGAGACATACCTATAGGGGGATTCATTCTTCTTCCCATGATTCCAGGAGGAGAGATTTATCAGATGCAAAGATAAATACTTGAAAAGGATCCCTATACTTGGAGAAAGAACACAGAGGCATAGTTCTAGGGGGAGTGATGGTCACAAGGGGAGCATGAGAGACATATGTTCAACATTACATCAGAGTGATATCTCTTGTTCAAAAGGGGAGATATTATTCAGAGGAATATCAAAGGAATTCAGACAGGGGGAGCATCCCCAAGGATAGTTTAGGTAGGGGGAGCAGCCCCAAGGAGATAACTACCCTTTTCCATTGATGTCAAAGGGGGAGAGATATTCACATTGATGTGATTGAGATGAATATTGATGCAGAGCAATGCCTTGTCTACATGTTGCCATAAATGATTGGTATTAACATCAATGTTGGTATTACAATCAATGCCAAAGAGGGAGATTGTTGGATCATGTTGCCATTGATGCCAAAGGATTGATTGATTGATGTCAAAGGATTGATGTCAAAGGAACAATGTCATGTAGGTCAAAGGATTGATGTCAAAGGAACAATGTCTTGTCATAGCATAATGATGTAATATGTATTGTCCTTGATGTGAATGGATTGATGTCAAGTTGAATCATAGTCATATGATGTCATGCATAGATGAAGATGGATCAGTGAGTTTTCATTGTTATATGATGCATAGATGAAGATGGATCGATGTGGTTTCATTGATATATGATGCATAGTTGGATTGATGTAAATATGACTCATTATTGTCTTGATAAGGAGTACAAATGGATGAACTCCAAAGTGGTACCCTTATGGTGAAATCCCTCATGGGAAGATGCTTTGAAGTTAAGTATCTTATCCTGGTACAAATGGATTAACTCCAAAGTCGTCCCCTTATGGTGAAAGCCTTCATGGGAAGACGCTTTGCGGTTGAGTTATCCTAGAAGTATGGTTAGAGAACCCATTCTTAGTTCTATAATAATGAGATGAAGATCAATGAATTTGTTAGTGAAACTATCCTATATGGATAGTGCTTGTCATACCATTTATGGTGGTATGTGGAACGTCACATAACTCCTCACGGTTTGAGATTTATGGCCTTACAAAGTTGGAGGACCCTCATATGGTGGCTAGAAGCCCCAAAGGGTCAAATAAGTCAAAGAGATTGCAACGAAGAAATTATTTAAAGTGAAGTGACAAAGTAAAAGAGAATTATTTAAATAATAAATTGAAGTGACAAAGTCAAAGAGGATTATTTAAATAATAAAATGAAGTGACAAAGTCAAGGAGGATTATTTAAATAATAAAGTAAATGGAGAACTTTCTAATTATGGAAAGTGGTTATAAGAAGGTTAACCCTAAAATGAGGAAAATGTATTAAGTGGTCAATTGGATATTGGATACATGGACAAGTGGCAAATTGGGCAAAGTTGTACATAGGTGACTATGTGGACAAAGTGGCTATGCAGACAAAGTGGCCTAGAAGATGCTTCTAAGGAAGCTACTTGGAGAGTATAAATAAGAGACAAGGGTCTATTGTGAGAAATATCTCTTGAACATACATTGAATATCTATTCTAAGAGAGAGATGGTTTGGAATATCTCATGGAAGCATCAAAGTTTTTGTAATTCTAAGATCTTGACGATGAAAGTTTCAAAAGTTCAGAAACCCTAGTTTCTAAAGGAATACACGAGCAGCAGTGGGCCAGAGCATGTACATATGTGAGCTATAGTGAGGCATGACACGTACACACATGGGTTGAAGAAGGACATAGTGCATATAGTTGGATGAAGTCATGAAGATTTGAGTGTGAGTTGGTGCCAGGTTCTTGAATGCTAAAGTAATTTCTAGATCTGCACTCTATGGGCTCAGATCTACCATAGAACCTCTGGTATGGTTACATAATTGTCTTGATGGATACTATTTATTATTGTATGTTGAATTCTTAAGGAATTCTTGGTATGGTTGTTTTGATATGGTTGTGTTTATTGATTGATAGAGTGAGAAACACTCTTATGTTTCAGTATTGATATGGTTGCCATAGTATATTGGTTACTTATGTTTGAGTAGAATTCATATTGTATGGTTGAGGAGCATGATTAGAGTTGTTGAAGAGTATGGATGTGGTGAGATTGGTTATGGTTCATATTGGATAGTGACAAACATAAGTGAATGTGACTGAAGGATGCAGAGGATCTGAGTTTTTCATAGAGAGAAAACCCTAATTACTCTGAATGCATACACAGGTTGTAGTACAAACATGATGCATACATAGGCGAGTTGTACTACTGGTAGGGTGTGTACATACGCATGTTGCACTACTAACAGGTCATGTACCTGCTGACATATTGGTATTTGTTGAGGATTGATTCCTCTTCTTAGTTGGTACTGAGTTGTGTAAGTTGAGTCTTGCATTGTAGAGATGGTGCTCTTATGGAGTTGTAACTCTCTTCAGTTGTTGTTGATAACCCAAGGATTGTAGTCCGTAATAAAAATAAAATTGTACATACATATTGTGTCCCTTGTGTTCCTTGTGGTGATGACTTATTGATGATATATGTTGTTGATGTATGTTCACATTTAATTGGTTATAAATGAAAACAACAAGTAATGAGTAAATGGTGATTTCTAACTAAGGAGTTTTGTGAATGGAAGTTTTTGGTAAAATATCCCTACACTGATTCACCCCCCTCTCAGTGTGGTCAGTGTGTCCAACATGCATAGCTTGGAGCAAGTACAAATTCTCTTTCTTTTTATTAATGGTGGTATTCATTTAAGTAATTATTTATATATGCATTGTAATTGATTCTTTTAAATTATAGTTTTTAATAACATGGAAGTGCGCAGTTATTATATCCATAATTTAAAGTGCCCAATAATTTTAAATTTATATTCGGGAAATTTCAAAAGGCCTATCTTTCATTTCTAGGTTATTTCATAACTGTAATAAATTTCTAGAATTCGTGAGTTTGTGTGAGCACTTTTAGATTTCCTTGACAGCTTTATAAAAGCCCCAATTTTGTTTGTGTGCGTTGTTATTCTATTTGTGTGCGCCTTTATCAACAAGAATTAGTACCACAAAAAAACAACAAGAATTGCATGTCATATGACCTCAAATACCATATCAGTCGAGAGTTAACCAAGTTTGGACAACCCTAACAAACATTTAAGTAGACTAATTTGGTAATTAAAATAACAATTACATGTAAACTTCTATGGATGGACATGGGGCAAGTGGCCTAATAAGTGGGAGCCCAAATTCATAAGTCACATTAATAATATTAATAATATTAATATTAGTATTAATAGTAATAGTAATAGTAATAGTAATAGTAATATTAATAACATTAACATTAATAACATTAGAATTAATAGCATTAGCATTAATAACATTATTATTATTATTATTGCTAGTTTGTTTGTGACCTGCGGGACTAGCCTGTGGCTAAGAAACCATGACTCAAGGGAATCTAAGCCATCAAAATCACTTGGGGATCACACTTGGATTGAGCCACACCAACCCTTAACATGGTTGTATTTTTTGTCCCCGCAGGTTTCGAATCGATGACTTTAACATCACATAGTGCCTTAACAACACACTCCATCACTGACTGTCCTACACCTCGGGGATCGCATTAATAACATTATTAATAGTATTATTAATAATATGAATAACATTATTAATATTATGTGGCTTAATGTAACATCTCACTCTGGCGCACTGAGAAAACTTATTCTTTGAGGACACTTGCTCGCGAGTGATCCAAACTATTATGATATTAAAACATTTGTCCTTGATTATGATGCATTGTGGTAGATGACATGATGTTTTACTGCATTGACATAGACAAGTGCTATTGACTCAGTTTCCTTAGAAGCCCTTAGTCTCCCACAAGTTCACTTGGTGGAGTGTTGACTCCAGGGGTTATTGATGTCTACCAATCAGTCAAGAAGCGTGTGGCACCCTTGGAGCACGTGGTGCATCTTGAAGGGCATGTCACACAAAAGAAACAAAAGGGTGAGTGGCACCCTTGGAGCACGTGGTGCGTCCTGAAGGGCACGTCACGCAAAAGAAACAAAAGAGGCGAGTGGAACCCTTGGAACGCGTAGTGCGTCTTGAAGGGCACGTCACATTGATGATGATAAAGGAAGGAACCTAGATGGCCCTAAGACAGACAACACATTAAGAAATTTTAAAACAACTTCCCTAATTAAATGTCACCCAGTTCAGAATCTAAGTCCTAAGTCTGAAACTTTGCTAGTGGTAAAATTTTGTCTACCCTTGAGAAAACATCTCTAAAAATTTAAAATAGTAAAATTTAAAATTAAAAACCCTTTAAGTAATAATTTTTGTCTTCACAAATTTTTGGGGTAAAATAAAGAGAGTAAGAAATTAATTAAAAGTTGTGGATATAAAATATAAAGAAGAATTTAATTATTTAACTTGTGAAAGTGTAAAAGATATTAAATTATTAATAAAAAGGAAAAGAGGTTAATTTGCGCAACTGCCATTTTTGGCTCCAATAAAAAGGGGAAAGAAGGGAATAATAAAAATTTAGGAAACTAGGGGAAGGAGTTAATATAAAAAGGGAAAGAGGGGAACTTATGGTAAAAAGAAAGAGGTCAACTTAGTAAAGAATCTGCAATTAAGAACCTTCTAAATTGAACTAATTTAGCAACTTCATTTTAGGGAAAGTATTTAAAACCAGTAAGGGAATCTAGGGAAACCTAGGAGTAATTTTAGGAGTAACTCTAGGTGGGTGAGGGAAATGAGACAATTAATAAATTAAAGAAAATACTTTTTGGAGGAAAGTGGGGGATGAATGACACTTGTACGATGGAGAATTTTTAGAAGATTTTCATTAAAACTTAAATTAAAAGAGATGTAGGGAAAGTTTGGAAGTTCTAAAACTCTATAAAAAAGAGGAAGGAGGAAGTAGGGGATCGGTTGTTAGCGTAACGTTACGCTGTTGGATTTGTGACTTGACTGATTTACTTGTGGGGAGTTGGGATTTCCCAGCTCGGATAGGAGTGCTAGCTCGGCCTTGTGAGGCGAGCTGGGAGCTAGACGTACCATCTGGATAGAGTGTGGCCCCTTTGCGGCTCGGGGGGCTAAGGGGGAAGAAGAGTACCCCTAGCGTTGGCTGGGAGGTACCGGTGAGGTCTCAATGGTCAGCGAGCGGAAGAGGAACGAAGCGCGCAGATGTCATTCAAAGCGGGAGATCAGGCGACGGTATGCTTTTTCATTTGTAGAGTAGAATGCATTAAGATTTATGCTAGGATCTGGAAATTGATTGTAAATGATTTGGATTATCTTGTTTTCTTGAGGGTCCGACGCCTAATGCGCTCCTAGTGATTCCACCTTTCATTTTACTCACCTCTCAACTACAGATTTAACAGCCTCGCATTAGGAACTTATCATTGAAATTAAGTGTATGGTGTGATCATTTTGTGTTGTATTTGTGTCTGGTTGCACCGAAAACTCGTTCTTCTACCATACTCGATTTTTATGATAGAAATTCTATGTCTGAATTTTGACTGAGTTTAATTGTCCGAATCAGTTTCTGAATTAATTTATCTGAATAAATAGGTTGGAGGTATAGGTTGGAGAACAATGCAGTAGTATTCCTTTACCACCTTACACTGTCCTGGTATATGGAGCAACTGATTCCATTGGTCGTTTGAGTGCTATGAACAGTTGTGACTGTATCGATCTGTTCCATCCATAACTTGATCGGAACCAAGTTTTAGCCACACCCTGATGTAATTAACCTTAATCCCTTGAGGTTTCTCCTACCTTTCTCTCCTTACCTGAGTGAATTCCCAATTTGCTAGTCGCTGCCAAATTTTTTGTGATGTGCTACTAGAAAACCTTATAAATCAATCGTTGCTTAAAGGAACGACATTAGGGAGATTAGATGGTTGAATGCCAACAACCACATTCACTTCGATGCCGAACTCTTCAATTCGCTGCCAACATCTTTATTTCCCATGCGAAAGTTTTGGTATCAATGGTGGTGGTTGGGTTCCTTTTTGCATATTCAATTACCGTCCCCTTCTGCATTGGCCAGGTAATGATCGGGTGATATTTTTCCTGCATTTTCATTGATTAACGACCACCTTTTTGTTTAACAACTTCACTGGAGCTGGCCGCTGGTACCCATGCCTTCCTTAAATGGCTTCCTGTGTGCCCATCCAAATTTTCCCTAGATTCTGTTGACTGCGATTTTTTTTCCCCTTTTTCCAAACAAAATCCACCATCTCTAGCATAACTGATAAGTAAATTTCTAGCAAGTCATATGGCCGATTTTAAGGAAGAAATAAGTATGGTAGAATTTTTATGGTCAAATTGCATGGACGCAAATGTGGATGATAGTAGTTTACGACAATTTCAGATTGAGTGTTTTATGACTGACCTTGACAGATGGGCAATAATTATCCCAAATTAGAAGGGAGTACAGATTTAGCAGCTTCAGAGTTGCGATATCTCCGTCTGAGCCATGCATGACAGTCACCGAACCTTGAAAGCCTTAGCAGTAGTTGATAGACAGTCTTACCTTCATGTTTATAGATTGGTGTTTGCAGCTGTTCTCTGGAGGGTCATTAAAGAGGATCATCATTATTAACATTAGTTTCTCTTATGGTTTAACCGTCTCCTTTTTCATTGGTTGTTATAACAGTTCTCCCTAATTTACTCCCGGAAGCCAGTGATTTCCATAAGCCCAACGATTCAGTATTAACATCTGGTTTTTTCTCTTGATAAATGCCAAGTTGTGTTGTTGTCAATACCCTTATGCCTCACTCTCTACCTTTTGTGAAATGCCTTGTTTTCTTTCTGTTTAAATTAATGATAGCATTTGAGTTTTAGATTGATACTATTGCATTAAGATTTATGACTAATTGGATGGAAGTTAGGATTAAATTGGTAAGGCCCTACAGGATGAATTAATGATTTAATTGAATGTTGAGTAAGGAATAGCTTGCATCTTTAGACTCGCTAATTAGATAAGCGATTCATGTTTGATGAACTGCTATTGTAATGTTCCTTGCTCCCAAAAAGGCAATTTTGGCTTCCTTTTTATTCTTCGTTTTTCTTTAATTAGTAATATCTCTTATGTAGCTTTTATTATTCTATCAAGTTATGTGGTGTATCGAAAATACACATGATCCATCATGGTGTAGATTTTCCCTTTTAATCAGAATGGATGATGTTTAAGAATATTATAGAATTTTATTTAGGTATCTTTATATGGTAATGAAACTGTTAAGTTTTTAAATGATTAGTATAGTTAGAGTCATGAAGTGTTTTCTCTATTATTATTAGTGGAATGAGAATTTTGGGAAAATATTGTTGAGATGTACATAAATCTCTTCTTGGGACATTGTTATATACTTACATGATTATTAGATATCAACCTTAAAACAAACACTCATAGCAACCATTAATATTTAAGGCAAGTTGAATTAAATAGTATCTCGATGCCCTTTTTGTAATTTAAAATTGCTCGAATGAGTTGGTTTAAGACTAATTTAGATTTTACCGTAATGTCATTATGCACTTTAGACATGTGAGGTTGGGCTCACATTGGAGGTTGGAATCGACTGAGTTAATTGCCTTACTGGTTGTTTAGTTGTCATTGTCTTGTAAGGTGATTCTTTTTATTGCAAAGTTATGGTAATTTGAAATGTAATGGTGTTGTCATTTTATGGTAATGATATTGTAGTTTTATTGTTAGGGATAACACATAAGATGAACTGTGGTTGTTATTTTCACAAAGTTATTATGATCTAAATATAATGTGTTCATTATTTTATAGTAACGATATCGTAATTTTTATTGTTAGTGGTAAACATATATAGTGTAATGTCCTCGAAATAAGTACAATAAGTTATCATGACTTAGTAAATGGGGATTTGCAATTAATTGAATATACATTTTTAAGGTTGGGTTGGTAACTCGTCGACTAATGGAAACTGAACAAAGTGTTGAATCTGTGCTTGTCACCAATTGAGTCGTAGGTAATGCTGAGTCTTAACTAATGGTTGGTTATTTTCGGTGTCCTTCTGACTTGTGCCTTTCGTAGAGGACGTGGTCGTTCATTAACTTTTGTTGTACTTGGTTGTAAACAATTTATTTCTTGGTATGCTTGTGTCGGGCGGGATGTAGACACCTCCATGTTCCTCAGAACAGTTGCCAGCCCTGAGACCTTAAATGGTTAAAATCGATGGGAACCTGGGCTTGAGTGTTGCTTATGTGTCTTGAAGGTCCTAACCACTGTAGGGTAGGACGGGCGGGTAGTTAGTCTTATTATTTTGTCGGTTGATTGTTGTTCATTGCTGGCAGATGTTATTATGCATCTTAGGTCTTTATGTTGATATCGCAATTGTATGCATCATGATTCATCGTCATGTGGCGGTGCAGAGTATAATGTCTTGTTACCCTTGTACACACGCACACACACAAAAAAAAATTGCACTTGTTATAAGAGGTTTGTCGTCGTGACGAGGAGGATCATTACACTTAATAAGCGAGAGCCCAAATAAATTCATTAGCCAGATTAATATTCATATTAATATTAATGCTATTAATATTAATATTACTAATAATATTATTATTAATAATATTAATATTAATGATATTAATATTATTGATAGTATTATTAATATTAATAGCATTAATATTAATATTAATAACATTGTAATATTAATATTAATAATCTTAGCATTGTAATATTAATATTAATAGCATTGAGAATTTTAGTCTAACTAGAATTATTTGTTTGTGGATAAAATCTTACATATATAATAAAAAAAGTTGTAGTGTAATCACATACATATTTTTTTGTTGACAAGTGACAAGTAGAGTAATATAGTAGTCTAATCACATATGTTTATATATTTCATTCCATTAAACTTAGTCTTTTTATTACTATTAAATTATCACATTATTTTTGAAATAAAATTAGCGTTTGATTTTTACGTGTCAATTATAGATTATTTCTCCTTCCTCCTATGTTTGTATTTTCAATACGTGAGGATTCCATCCAACTAATTAAAATATACACTGAAACTGATAAAACTTATTGTTGTTTTGATAATACATACTACATCTAATCATTGTTGTAGTTTTCTCAATCAGGATTATCGACAACATAAAATTTTCAAAATTTAGTTGGGATCTATATCAGATCGCCAAACAGGAGGAATACTTTACTCTTTTAAAAAATATCATCTCTTCCATAAATGGTATAGAGTGCCACATATTTGACAATACACTTTATTTTTGTTAAGGAAGAAGAATTCAATGTTGCAACTACAACTTATTTGTGAAATGATTAGTGTTGATGTAAACTTGCCTTGCATGTGTGATGGATTGGTATAGTCTATATATAATTCTTGAATAAAATTGTGATGAAACCATGTTTTCTTAAATTTGAAAAGGGATTTTCTTATTATATTTGTTAAATTTCATTAAGATGTTTGTTTAAGATCAATTTATGAAATATGAAAATATCATATAACCTTTTCGATAAAAAAAATTGTATACTTCTTTTTTTTAAACATGAACTTTAGTAAATTCAATAGTAAAATAATTATACTTTGTATACTTGTTTAGCAATTCTTCTT
>CBVK0100228177.1:0-25671 GCA_900067695.1 Picea abies | reverse complement strand
ATTTAATGGTTTAAGTATAAGTTGAAAAATGTTTTTAAATTGTACTTGATGTTGATTCACCCCCCTCTCAGTATCAATAGAAAAACCAATTGACCACCCCTTTCATCCCATTTCTAGCCTCAAAGGATATCATGTGTTTGGGGAAGTTGAAAAGGACAGAATAGAGAGAGGCAATGAATAAATTGTAAATCTCATAAAAATGTTCTCTGAAATTTATGCTCCATAATTGGGAGTAATAAACATGAATGGGGGATTGACTTCGGTCCCAATTCCATCCCAGTTTAGAAAATTTTACTAAGGAACAAATGGAGTCTATCATATAAGCATACATATAAAAACATGGATTCTTCATACCTAGGAGTTTCTTTGCATGAAGGCATATGTTAAAGGCTAGGATATTCTCCTAGTTGAAGATTTTTCTCGTTCTAATGATAGTGTGTGCCAAAGGTAACTAGTCAATTTGGAAGTGCATACTCTTTTCTTCCCCATATAAATGATAGAGCATGACCACCACCATCTTGTAAGGATTTTTAATCTTATGGGTGGGGACCAATTTCTGACCTTGTTTAAGGGTTTCATCTTCGTCCACCCAACAATGTTTCATATGTTTTTTTGGTCCTTTAATTTCCTGGGAGAACCCTTTTAAGAAAGGCTCATTCAATGAGCAAGTGGGAGTGAGAAATTGATATCTAGAGATAATATTCTCTGTTCTGAGAGAAGCCACTCATGCCCCCTGCTTTATCCTGATGTTCACCATAGAAGCATCGAACTTCCAAAGGCATCACTGTGTTGTCGTGTTGTATGTGAATAATTGTGGCCTCCAACTACCAGGTGGATACCTCTTTTCAGGATATTTTGGTACACATCTAAAACTTCGTTGTCTTGAGGAAACTTTGTGGATTTGAATTTCATGTAGATCTCTTCAAAGTCGGGGAAATGTTCCTTGCCAATATGATGAATCGTGTCAGTCACCAGAGTTTTGATTTCTCGAGATGATGCTTCGGGGCCTACGAGACCTTGGAAGTACACCGAACTTCTAGATATTTTGGGGTTCTAGCTTGCCATGATGAATAACCAAATTATCCTTCAATAACACATTAAAACAAATATCAAATTATCTTAAGTATTACACATTAGTTTTAATAATGAAAAAATGATTAAGAAATAGAAAATGAAGGTTACTGATAATCAAATAGTTGCAGTAACATAGTAGGAGATCTCAGTAAATGAGGGAGTCTAGATGAAAATCAAACTTCATGGACCGTGTTTTGAAAGCTTATAGTGAAATATGTGTTCTGAAAGGGTGTTTTGTTTATAACTTGCAATGCACATCCACCTAGCACGAGTATGCCATAACTCAGGTGTGTACAAGGATCTTGCTAAATATGGCCTTAAATTTTCCCGTTAATGCATGCCATCTCTATAATTAAATATTATTAATACAAATAGACACATTGATTTAGGCATCGAGGGTAGTGCTAAACTAGATCTTGAAATAAGACCGTTATCGGGGTTGAGCCTTCAGAGTACAAGATATCGTGGTTCTTTTTAACATTCAAGGGAAGGGTATCGAAGGCATATTCCCTTTACTTGGATTAGTGAGTGGCCTTGGTGAGTTAACCAATAAATAGTGATACAGACAGAGGTGGGACTCATCGGGGTATTAGCATAGAGGTAAATCAGGATGAGGGCGGAACTAAAACCCAAGGGGAAGGTATAGACGTAATATTCACTGTTATTTTTTAGAAAGGTGTGCTAAACTATATGTTTATAGGATTTCGGGACATGGTTTTTGGAGGTTTGAAGGATGTGGAGGTGTTTGAGATCTGATGAAAATGGTATCAAAGAATATTATTTCAGCCTAGGATAATGTGTAGAACATGTGTGAGAAGGGCTAAGAGGCCATCAGAGTTTTCTTTTTAGAGTTCATTAATATGAGGCTCAATAAGGCTCCTGAAAAGGAAGGTATCGAAGGTAATATTCCTTTGATACTTTAGAAACATTATTATGTCCCAAAAGAAATAAAAACAACTCGTTTGAAAATGGTAAAATAGGAAGTAAACATTCTAATATTGGGATGCCACTTGGGAGGTGGTCGTTTGAAAGGTCACAACAAGCCTTGGGACTACGTGAAAGGAAAACAATGTGAGAGTAGGATTCATCGGAGTGCGAAGATCAAAGATTAAGTTAATGTGTGAAAATGGGATTTCAATAGACACGACACTTAAACAAATTTGATTTAATCTTGCATTGTTTTAGTGAAGTAAGGATGTAGGTTTTGTAGGGCAAAAGATAGGTGCAAAATAAAAAGATCAAAAGATTTTAGGGACCCATAAAATTAAAAAAAATATGGGGGTGTTGTTGTGAAATGACCCACAACAAATGGAGACTTACTAGGAAGGACCAATTATCTTTGGGTTCCAAAAAGAGAGGGCAACTTCAATTAGATAGAAGCAAACATTACCTTTTAAAAATCCATTCAAAACTTATCTTAAGGACCCCACATTTAATGGTTTGTATGCAAGACATAAAGAAAAACCTTTTATCAATGATCTTCCACATAATTCGAGTGATCATTTTTGGGAATGTGTAGATACATTGGATTTATGTCGAAGATAATGAATTCAGGATATTTCAGGAAACTTCAAAGGAACATCAACGAGACCTGAGAGTGGTCATAGAAGAGTAAATAATAGATGGAAACTGTCGAAAGGTACAAAATTTGAATGTGAGAATATTTTCTTTTGGTACATATGAACGAGTTCCTCTTTTCTGTTTTACCATTTGTTAATGAGGATAAACATGGATCTTTGATTGGTTAGATAGCCACCAATAGAAAGATACTTGCTAGAGATGGCACTTACATAGGTCCTAAGGTCTTGGGTCCCTATTGCGAAAGGACGCCTGGTCCAAAGTAGCAGACAGTTGGAGGGGGTTATTGTAAACTAGAAATGTGAATAAAAAGGAAGGAACAAACTCAAACAATAGTCATATTATTGAAAAGAAAAAATAAAATAAAACTACAACTGAAAAACTACTATGTATAGAGATACATCACCATAGGCAATTAGGAGAAGTATTTATTCAGTATTTGTCCATTGACAAGGATTTATTCCTCATATTCCTGTAATGTTTTTAACCTGAAAGTCCCAGGACCTATTTTGTGGTGGATCGGATAGGGTCCTAGACATAGTTTCTAGAATTTGGAGTATTTTCCTTTAAATTCATTAGCTTTGTCCCACTTGACAACAAGGTCTCCTTCTTGAAAATATTTGTTTCCTACATTTGATTTATCGAACCACTTTTTAACTATTTCTTGGTGTTGAGTCAAGTTCAACTTATTTTTTTCCCTTTTCTTATTCAATTTTTAGGAGCATGTTTAACCTTTCTTGCATTACCATACAGGCTTCATCTTGGACAGATTGGGCCAATTGTAAAGAAGATAGGAAATTATGGGTTGGCATTGTGGCTTCTTTTCAGTAAACTAGGGAAAAGGGGGAGTTACCAATGGATGAATTGGGATTTAATCTATCATCCCAAAGAGCATTATGAAGAGCAAGATTCCAATTTATTTGATTATCATTGACAGTATCCTTGAGGATTTTAATGAGTTTCTTATTAGTGGACTCTGCTAAACCATTTCCTTGTGGATATTAATTCACTGAGTACGTAACCTTGATGTTTTTTTTAAGGGAGAATTTAGTAAGATTAAGAGAAGAAAAAACTTAGCATTATCAAAAACTAAAAAGTCCAGAATTCCAAACCTGGTAATGTGTGTGATTCAAGGAATGAAATCAATGGATTTTCATTGATGGTTTTCAAAGGGATTTCTTCACTCCATCTGGTGAAATAATCAGTAGTCGTCAATATTTATTTATGCAACTACGATGAGTTTGGATTGATCTCCCCAATAAAGTCCAATCCCCACTACTGAAAGGGGCATTCAATGATGATGGGATATAAGGGGAAAACATATCTCTTTTCTCTTCCATCTGAGGTTTGGCATTGCTCACATTTCCTTGCATATGCATGAGCATATTTAAATAAGGAAGACAAGTAATATCCTTCCCTGAGGATTTTGTGTGTAGTAATATCCCCACTGTAATGTCCTCCTGCGGGTCCATCATGGAGCTCGGGCAAGACTTTCTCAACATCCCTTTTCTCTAGGCATCTAAAAAATATACCATCATAATTTTTTCTGCATAGAATTCCCTATATCATCTGATATTGGGTGGATTTGAGCCTTAAAACCATTTTATTCTTCGAGTCCAGACAATGTAGAGCCAATCCATGAGTCAGGTAATATTTCATTTTGTAGAACCAGGGGTCTGAAATGACTGGCATTTAGCATACTTCCTTTTCCAATAGCTCATAATCTTGGTAGAGAGAATCTTCATCAGACTCAACACAAGGGAATTATGCAGCTAGTTTTCATAGCCCTTATCCTTTAACGATATTCACAGGTTTGATCTCCAAGTCATATTCTTGTAGAGCTGTAATCCAATTTGCTCTCTTTTCTACCAAATCATTTTGTACTAGGAGGTTCCTAACAACTGGGTAAGGAACAATAACCTTAGTTTTATATTTGATTAAGAATGGTATAAAGTGTTTGACATCTTTGAAAACCACATATGCATGTTTATAAACTTTAGGATAATTTAGCTTGGCTCCTTGTAAGCCTGAACTCATAAAATCCATAGGAAACTCATCTCCTTCTGAGTTCTTCTATGTTAGGACCTTCAAAAATGCAATATGGGATGAAAACATATAGAGGATGAAATCTCAATCAAAATCTAGACTCAACAGTGTCGATGCTTGAATAATATCTTCTTTGATTTTGTCGAAAGCATCCTCTTTACACCCCCATTTAAATTCAACATTATCTTTTATCATATCTTCTAGGGGTTTTTCGATCTCATCAAAACTAGGTATGAACCATATCATGAAATTTATCCTTCCAATGAATGACTGCATATATTTTTTTTTGTGAGGGGGAGGGATATTAGCGATTGCTTTGGTCTTGTCAGGTTCAATCCGCATACCATGTTTGGAGATGGTGAAACCCAGTATGTTTTCTTCATTCAAGACAAAAATGGATTTATTGAGGTTTATAGAGATGTTGTATCTCCTACATTGATTAAATACCTTCCTTAAGTGAGATATATAGTCCTCTTTATTCTTTTATAATATGGTCATGCCATCTAGGTACACTACCATATATTCTCCCAGGAGACCTCTAAAGGAAATATCCATGGCTCATTGAAACATGGCTCCAACGTTTATCAATCTGAAAGGAATATTCCTATAGGGATGTGTTCCCCAATTGGTTATGAAAGTTTTCTTAAGTTAGTATTCATGATCTACTAAGACTTGATTATATCCTGAGAGTCCATCTATTAGGGAGAGCATTTCCGATCCAAACACATTGTAGAATTTTTTCCATGGGAGGCACAAGGTAGTTATCTTTTTCTAAAGCTCTGTTTACATTTCTAAAATCAACACAGAGCATGATATCCCCATTATTTTTCCTTAATATCACTAAGTTTGATATCCATTACGTATGCCTTACTGGAAAAATGATTATGACCGTCAACAATTTATTTATCTCTGCTTTGACTTGAGGTTCAATACTGGGGTGCATCTTCCTCAATTTTTGTTGGAAAGGCTTTGTTTGAGTTTTAGTGGGAATGAAATATTGTATAATATTTGTATCATATGTCTTGAGGTCCTCATACATCCATGTGAAAAAGTCTTTATATTCTTTGAATAACTTGATGTATGTCTTCCTTTCTTCAGGAGAGAATTTTTTTTGTGGGTTGACATTCCGAGGAGAAATATATGATCCCAGGTTTACTATTTAAAGCTACATGTATGAGTTGTTGGTCTTGCAGTTCATGACCTTCTTGAATTTTTATTGAAGGTCGTAGAGTTTTTCTACTCTGACCACACTCATGGGAATATTGTCGGTTGGTCCTGTTGTATTTGTTGTTTTAGAATTATCATTATTATAATTATTGATCATCATGTCGTGTTGGCCTTCATCTATAATAGAATCCTTGAAGGTATGTTTGAGGTGTAGAAAATTAATGAGCCGTCATTCATCATCAAATACCCTCCAACTTACAATATTGTTTGCAATTGATGGCATGTACAAAATTTCAACATAGAAGGAGTCAAGAATCAATCCTTCTGAGGGTATTAATCTAGGTGCCACATTTGATAACAAATCAACGTCAAAATTCAATGATCGGGGAACAATGTTAGTATTCAAAGCAGTGAAATATTTAATTAGCTCCCATACCTCAAACTGATAATTTTTAGGTGAATTGAAAGACAATGAATGGTGCTTCATACCTATCTCACAATGATTTCAGAATCACCAAATACCTTGATTTTTTCTACTTTCAAGTCAATTACCTTTCTAAGTCCCTGTACAAGGTCTTCATATTCGGCAGTATTGTTGGTGCAAATAAATTCTTGTCTGCATGCAATTAATATTTTAGTACCTTTCGGGTCTTTTAGTATGCAACCCACTCTTGCACCTTCCAAATATTTTGATCCATTGAAAAATAACGTTCACATATCAGGATCGCTTTTTTTTTTTTTTTTTTTTTTTTTTTTTCAAATGGTATTTTTGAATTTTCATATTTTTTGGTTTCAAAGAGGTTAGTAGACTCAATTCATTTTTCAAGCCTATCTCTAGAAACTATGTTAGTTTGTACATCAGGGGGATTGTTAGTTTGGTTAGCTATACTGTAACTGGGCTCAATAATCTGGGTGCAATCAAGGATTTCATATTTTGCGTCAGATTCCACGAGTGTTGATGGTTCAGCTGTGAAGTTCCCAAAAAATGTTTCAAATGAATAATTCCCAAGAATGGAATGATTGAATATCATTGGTTCATTCAGATCATTCAAATCAGTAACAACGTGTTTCATATACCTTTCTCTGTCGATCCTGATTTGGTTCATTTTACCATTGAAAGGGAGCCATAAATGGGACAATTCAGTAGAAAAGTAGCCATTTAACATGGCCGACCTATTGGAGATATTACACACTCACCTAGAATTATTTTCCTAAGTTCAATAGTCCAATGTTGAGAACGATTCCTTAGATGATAATATTCTCTCTAGAGAATATTCCCTACAAAATAGGGAATTCCTCTTCAGTTCAGAGTCAGTTACACTCAGTTATACTAGTGGAATTCACCCATGTGTGGAAACCTATGTTTTATCACCAATGGTTGCATGTGTCTCTCTCACTTCCACACATGTGTCTTAGTTAATTGATTATTGCATGGATCAATCAACTAGGACTAGGTGGCAGTTCACTCCAGTGTCTGTATGTGAGTGTCCATATCTCTCTATATCACTAATATGACACATTAGTTACTCATGTAACCTATATCTATTGTAAATTATTCAATCTTTGAGTGTGGAATACAATTAATAAAATTCTTTGATTCTCTCTCTCTCGTTTCCATCTTTTGTCATTTTTCTGCAAACTGTGTATGTCCTTTGCTAGTTAGATCTTATCTATGTAGGTTCATCCACATTTACATGTCCAATATTTTCTTAAGAGAATGTAATAGTTATCTAGAATGTCCACTACTATTATATCTATGGCTTGATGAACTTTCGAGTTAGCAGACATCTTGATCAAAACCTTTTTCAATTCTCCAATCACCTTAAATTTAGTTCTGTCTAACTGGATGATTTGAATGTTAGACAATTTGTGTTTGATGTTAAGATTCTCATGGAATTTAAGGGGAAGTACATTAGACAAATCTCTTGAGTCCACCATGCAATTATTAACATTCCTATTGAGTACTTCAAAACTGATGAGAAAAGGAGGGGTGTTGGACCTGGATCTTTGACCTATTAAGGAGGCATTAGTCATGACCTGAATTTTGGATGGGGTACTATTTTTAGGTGAAGTTACCTTGGTGATTCTATAGGAGGTACTGGAAGATCCCTCTCCATAGTACCAAGTCGTTGGATAGTTTTTTGATGATTCTTCGAAGAGATTCCATATCCATTTGATTAGAGGGATTTTTATCTTCACCAGAATTAGATGCATAGACTTTACTTTTACCTTTATCTTTAGATGGTTATGTGTCGGAACTACCTTTTAAAGTTAACAATTTTTTTTCAAATTTAACAGATTCTTGGAAAGCTTCTTCTAGAGTATCCTTCTTATAAGTTTTTACATACATGCCCATGGACATGGGTAAACCAGAGGTATAAAATTAAATAGTGACATATTTAGTAGGTTTTGAGTCCCTTGGGATTCGTTTTAACAAATTGAGGAACCATTTATTATAATTAGTAACTAATTATTTTGAATCCATATTGACTCTTGATAGTTCAATAACCTGGGTGGATTGTGTTTTATTTTCCCCAAATTTTTGGAGGAAAGAATTTTCAAAAGTTCTCCAATTCGGAATGGAGGATTCTTCTAGAGATAAATATCACGTCAATTCTTCTTATTTGAAGGTAAGGGGAAACAGATGACAAAATATGTCTTCGTGGAATATGCTTTGTATCCTAATAGCCAACATGAAATTATTAATATGGTTCTCAACTAAATCCTTTTTTTCACGGTCAAATTTAGGCAGGAATTTCTCAAGGTGTCTAGGCATGTCATGCTAAATTCCTGGAACAATGACCACATCAAAAAACAACCAAGGCTGGTAGGGTGGAGGATTTTGGTTCACATTTTTTCAATACATGTTTAGGGGTTGATATACAATGACCTGATAGGGGTTATCTTCGAATTCACTCTCAGATCTGCCCCCTTCTTCGGATTTGTCCTCCGAATGATTTATGTGAGTGTGTGGGGGTCACTCGGGAGGTGAGGATGGTCTACCTCCTACTCTGTGGATGAGTATATAATAATCAATATTAAATTCCAAATCCTCGGGGAAATCGGAAGTACTTTCAGGAATGTGATATTCAGGGGTCCCAACCGAACAATTTTCTTGATAGGAGTAAGTGTCAACGAAATAGGGATCTATATGTTGAAGGTCTTCCTGATTTTCAGGCAGAGAGTAATCTAAGGGAAAATGCCTGGTGTTTCTGCTACGTTGTTTAGTCAGTACATGATTTGTTCATTCAGTCGAGGACTTGACTAAATATTCTATCTCTTGGATAGTTTGGATATGAGGTTGAGGAGAAGAGAAAGATGTTTCAGGATGAGAGCGAATGTGGTGAGTGTTGACCTGAGCTCTAGTGTTCATCGTATATTTTGAAGGGAAGAAATTATGTTCGAAATAAATTAATGGGAATAAATCATGGAGGAAAATCTTACTTGCGAGGTAGAACGAGAATAATTAAAATTTATATTTGTTTCCATTCAGTTATGTGGCCCTCCTTCTAGCATCATTTCAGTTGACAATCCAAAATGACCCGTTGAATCAGTTGAGGGAAAAACCTTGATCGCAGGTCCTAGTTAGACCCACTCTCGTTTGGAATAGTGCTTCTGACCAATGTTTTTCCTAGTTACCAACTATCTAAAATACTAACTAAAATATTATCAAAATATGAATACGAGAACCAAAGCTTCTAAAATGAATTAAAAGATAATATAAAAGAAGTAAACACAACTAACTAAAACTAAACTAAGAAGTATGAGTATTATTCTAAGATTCAGTCTCTAAACTAATACTATTTAAATTAATATATCCTGATTAGGAGCTAACTAGAAAAATAAATTAATATAGTCAATAATGTGCATTACTTGAGTGGAATAAAGTCATGAGGCAGGTGATACATAATTTTGATAGCATAATCTGTTAGAACCAAAGAATTGATAAATTTATCGACATTATACTATCATTGTAATCATCCTAAAAACCATGATAGCTATAAAATGAAAACATTAATTTAGAAGTAATTCATCAAATAACATCCACAAACTACAAATAGAGAGATGCATAAACAAAATAATCTCATTCACGCATATCAATACCATAATATTCAAATTTAGAATGTCTCTTGGATTCAAATTATCTTGCAGTAAAAATATTGTTGTGCTAGCTTCCAAAACCAAAATCCCTTTCAACTGGGTAGCGCTCCCTTTATTTAGTGAGGGGAAAATGCTTACAATCATTATTCTTGGTAATCATAAAAATTTGGGCCTCTTCACAAAAAGACTCTTCATATTCCATAATAGATTACAATATCAGAAGAAAAAAACATCTGGAAAGAACTATGGAATTATGTAATCATGATGTGGTCCACTCCTGTTGTTGGTATTGATATTCTTTCCAAGTCGAGTAGTCGTTTAAAATGATCTTGAGTTTTCTTGATTGCAATCTATCTAAGATCGATTCTTCGTTACATATTTTTGTGGAAACTTATTGGGATAAATTGTCCCTTGTGGATTTTAAAAAGGATTGAATCTTATGGACGAGACAGGTAGGAAACAACACATATTCTTCAATTGATATTTCTTCAAACAATATCAAATCCTGAATGATCACTTGTATGTATTTCTTTAGATCTTCCACTTCAAACGCTCTGGTGCTAACATAAGTTGTTTCATCTATAGACTATAGTGGATGTACCCCTTCCTCTATGATGAGATCATTAGCTTCTTTCCACAGTTGTGCACATGTGTCAACAACTACTCCTTGTCTGGAGTGGATACTTATGAAGAGAGGTTTGTTGGTGTCAAAAAGCATATGATACTTGAGTCTTTCTCTTTTTGAATATATCAATAGGGAGGTAGGTGGAGGTTGGTGCATGTCCTACCAATTAACCATCTCCTCAAAATCATTTCTACCTTCTCAATACCTTCCTTGAGTCTCTATCAAAGTGTTCCACAAATTAAGTTGTTCTTGTCGCTCTACCCGTATATTGATCAATAGATTAAGGAGTTCATTCCTTTCCTCACTTAATTTTTTCTGACAGCCAGGTATTTTTATTTGATGGACTCCAGGGTACATATCTAGGCTCTAGTATTTTCCAGAGAGGAATTGAGTTTATGCATTTCCACTTCTAACTCGTTTCTGTTGGTCTCATGTAGTATTTGCATCCTCTTTTCAAACTCTTCATTCAAGTGGTCTCTTTGTGCCTGTAGAGCACCATTGATCTTACCTAAATTTAAACCTTCAGTTGCTTTGACAACTTCCTGTATATCTATGGAGAATTGGTATTTTATGTCTTTCAACTCTGTTTCCATGTCTAGTACTCAATTCATGGCAATGTTCAGGGAATTAGTTACCTCCAGGATAGAGGAGTAATTTAATCATGCAAAGGCATTGAGCATTGAAGTTGTTTGGACCATTTTTATTTAGGATCGGGCTCTACCTTCCATTCCAATATCCTTCTTGTATATAACTTATACTTTGTGTCTTCTCCTCTCTTTATTTTCGTTGATATCTTCTCCATGCTTCTAGTTCTATTTTCAAAGTAGTAGTCTCCAATAGCGACTATAGATCCTTAAAAAATTAGAGCTTGGGAAGAGAGGGAGGAATCTCCTGGTATGGAGCTTATGGGGGTGTACTTTGGATGAGGTATATTCACAATTCCTAGGTTCAGTGTTGACAGAGTACTTGGGGCCTAGTTTAAATTCTTCTTCAAAAGATCATCAACTTTCCTCTTTGATTCAACCTCATCGGCCACTCACTTTTCCTCTTCCTCTTTAGCTAGTTTATTGGATTGTGATTCATTAGCTAGCCTCTTTTCTTCCTCGTCCTCTACCAAATATTTGGCTTCTTCTTATTTTTTATTTTGTAGAGCGGCTTGATGTGACACACGCTGATGTTCTATCATGTTCTTCTCCTTAGTCTATCTTCTTTGATAATCGTTCTCCACTTGGAGCCTTTTATGTTCAAGATGTTTTTCATTTTTGGTATTCTAGTGTTCTTTGGCATTGCCTATATCTTGTTCTTGCTAACACAACTTCTAGAATTGGGCTAAAGTTTCCATATTGAATTCTTCTTGTTCGAGAACAAGTTTTCACTTTGTAGAATCATGGGGAAACTAGTGCAAGACTTCATCATACAAGAGTACTCCTTTAAATTTTTCCTCCTCAAAATCAACAATGTGAATATTTGGATGAGTGAGGCTGACAAACATGACATGAATGACAACCATCTCATGAGGATCATGGCCTTTAGGCTCACCCAAGCACATTATTAACTCATGTAGGGTCTCATCTTCCATCCTTGCATGTTGAGCGTTGGAGATGGAATAAATTTGAAAGTGGAGAGGGAAGATTGGACACAACCTCTTATTGTTGGTTTGAAAAAGTGTGGTGATGCCAGATCCCATTGTTTGGTACACTATTTACCTCATTAGTAATTGGTTTATGGCCTTGGTGGTCCCATAAACCCTAATAAATGAATAGTACTTGTAGAAAAACCAATCGGCCAGCCCTTTCATCCAATGTATAGCCTCAAAGGATATCCTATGTCTGGGGAAGACAAAAAGGATGGAATGCAGAGGGGCAAGGAATAAATTGCAAATATCATAAAAATGTTTTCTAAAATGCTCCATAATTGGGAGAAATAAACATGAATGGGGGGTTGACTTTGGTCCCAATTCCATCCCAATTTGGGAAATTATACTAACGAAAAAATGACATCTATCATATAAGAAGACATATAAAAACATGGCTTCTTCATACTTGGGATATTCTTTGTGTGCAGGCATATTTTAAAGGCTAGTATATCCACCCAGTTGAAGATTTGTCCCATTCTAATGATGGTGTGTGCCAAAGGTAACCAGTCAATTTGGAAGTGCGTACTCTTTTATTCCCTGTACAAATGAAAGAGCATGGTCACCAGCTGCTTGCAAGGAGTTTTAAGCATGTGGGTGGGGACCCTTTTTTTACCTTGTTTAAGGTTTTCATCTTTGTCCACCCACTAGTGTTTCATCTATTTTGTCAATCCTATTCTTTCTCGGGTGAACCCTTTTAATAAAGGTTCATTCAACGAGAAAGTGGTGGTGGGAAGGTGATATCTGGAGCTAATATCCTCTAGTCTAAGAGAAGCTACTCGTTCCCTTTGCTTTCCCATGATGTTCACCATGGAAGTGTTGAATTGTTTGAGGCACCACTGTGCTACCTCATTGTATGGGGATAATTGTGGCCTGGAAGCTACCAGGTGGATACCTCTTTTCAAGATATTATGGTATAATTATAAAATTTTGTCATCTTGAGGAAACTCTTTGGAGTCGAATATCCTATCGATATCTTCAAATCCGAGGCAATGGTCCTTGCCTGTATGAGGAATCGTTTCAGTCACCAGAGTTTTGATCAGTCAAGATGATGTTTCAGGGCCTACAACACCCTGGAAGTACACCGAACTTGTAAGGTTACCAGTAAACAAGAATTTGCAACAACAAAGTAGGAAATATCAGTAAGCCAGGGAGTCTAGACAAAATTAAAACTTCACTGACTATGTTTCAAAATGTTACGGTGCAAGCTGTATTTTGAAAGAGTATTTTATTTATAACTCACAATGGACATCCACCTAGCATGTGTATGTCATAACTCAGGTGTGTACGAGGATATTGCTAAATACAGTCTTAAATTTTCCCATTAATGTGTGTCATCTCTATAATTAAATCTTATTAATATGGATAGATGCATTGATTTGGGATTTGGGGGTAGTGCTAAACTATATATTTAAATAAGATCGTTATCGAGGTCGAGCCTTTGGAGTCCGAGAGATAAACAGGGTAGTATTGTTCGTTGACTGCATCCACAAAAAAATACCAAGTGGGCTCGAACCCTTATATTCTAGATTTTTTTGTGGAACTTTTCTCCTAGTAAGTTTCCCACCAATTTTTGACATGGGGGAGAGATTTAAGGAGTGCAAAGGTGATATTTTCCTTTTCAGAAAAATTTTGAACATAGAAATAACCTTCTAATAGATTTAACCACTTTTCTAGGGAATCCACATCTATCTCACCTTCAAATATGGGAATATCAAAATTAACTTGTAACTTGAAGGATTAGATTCCTCCAAAATGGTTTCTTGATGAATATGCATCTGTTGTTATCGGCAAGCATTGAAGGATATGTGAAAAATTATCCATCATTTCATACCTTTGTCACATGAGAGATTTCTCAAGCAAAAGGTTAATAGAATCTTATGCTCCATCATTTTTCATTTCTCTCTCCATCCATGGTTTCATGGGTGTGTGAGAGTGACTTTTCTCAAGAGAGACAATCTCAAGACCCAACTAGCTATACTCGAGCCTCATTAGGGACATGTGCTGAAAAACAATCAAGAGAAACCTACTTTGATACCACTGATCCGGATTATTTTCGGAACAAAATGAAAGAGGAGATATTACAATGAAATACTCATGAAAATTTCCAGAAACAGAGAAATACAACAACACACAACTTTTAGTAATGAAATAATTGTAAAGAGGCTATAAAAATACAGACTGAAAGACTCACTAGAATGGTGGAAGCTTTATCTTTGAGAAGAGATGTGACGGCTACACACATTCACTAGAAAATGATTACAATGAGGCTCTGAAGGCCCTTTTATGATAGCATGAATTCCAAAACCCTAGACATCCAAAAAATTAACCATATGAGATGAAACACCAAAATTCATGTGGGCCCCGTTGGGGTAAGTTAGTACATTAAATTCCTGGGGTCGTAACTTTTGCATATGATCTCCATTTTATGTGAGTGATAGCTCACTAGAAAGGTATTTTCGAGAAATATACATTATGTCGTCAAAATCTAACTCTGTCTACATTTTATGGTTGCAAGCCAAGAAAATGTTGTTTAGAGCCCCAAAATGGCCCTGGAAGTACATAAAGATGTGCTGACATGAAAAATTTCAAAATAAGCCAGTTGGAATAAGAGGACAACCACCAACATCCACCTGGATGTTGTGTAGGGCTTTGGGACAACCTCGTACATGCATAACCCAAAATTAAAAAGAAATGTCCCCATTACAAAGAGACATGTTGAAATGAAAACTATCTAGATGAGCTAGTTAGAATATTAAACTGGTGGTTGGCCACCAATATCCACCTGGATCAAGCATTCCAATAATCCATGGACATGCATAGAATCTTTGTGTGCACTACATACAAATACCACCTCCATTGTCCCTTCTTCTGAAAATATCTTGGTTTGAATGACCTATAGGGATGCATATACTAATGGATATTCACGTGAAAAATTAAATGTTACCTTGAACCTCTGAGTCAATTCATCCTAGTTTTTTGTTTCTCTATGCATTTCTAGCTCTAGATACTAATTCTTAGGAATTGTATCCACTTTATGTATAAACATGTGCATCCATTCCTTCGTGGGGATCAAACTCCATATGTTTATTCATTGCACAATATGATCTGTTGGGTCTCTTTCCCATGTATACTTCTACAAAATATACTCCACCTCAGTACCAAATATTACTTGCATTAGTCTTCTACACTGCGACCAATCTTCCATTCCCTCTTTGTGTGTGTTATCTCTAAAATTTCGTCTGCAACATTGCACACAAATGGTTATAGAAATATAGCAATGCCAAACAAATATTAGTTCACCTATAGCACCAAAATGCATTTCCAAGAGGGAAAAACTATACAACTGGGAAAAAATTGACATGTGCTAACTCACTAAAGGAAGCGCACACATAGTGCGCGGACCAAAGAAGCTCGTAGAGCGCACAATGTGCCATATGTGCAACTGTGTACGAGAAAAATCATGCACTCCTATGGACAACACAATTATCGTTCTTGTCAGCCCTTTAACCCCTTATGGACCAACTCCCAACTTGATTTGACCCTCATATCTTAGCTGAATCCGAATGGAGGGCTGGTCAAGGACCAAAGGGTTCCCTAAAGGGCCCCTTGTTCACACCAAGAACTAGTTGAATACTTCCTTGAAGACATGCTATAAATAGAGGCTATGGGTGCACTAATAATTTAAGATTTTCATAGTATTGTTATGCTGCCTCAATCCTCCCTTGAGAATCCTCTTTTCTCCTTGGAACATTCTAGAAACATTCCAATAGGCCTTTCCACTATCCTCTTGAGGGAATAGGCATTGATTTCTTCATCATTTTCTTTCTTTTCTACCATTGTAAGAAGAGCTCTCCATTAGGGAACTCAAGATCCCTCCCAAGGAGGAAGAGGGGACTCATAACTCCTCCTTTATCTACAGTTTTTTTCCAACTAATATAGTTATCCATTGGTGGCATAATATTGGTCATTGGTTAACTTGTTTTGGTTCAAATTTTCTCATGCATTCTAGTTTTATTTCCTTAGATGTTTTTAGTTTTTTTACTTGTTTATTTCATGCGCTTGGATTGTCTAACTCATGCACTAACCTCTGTCTTGTATAGCATGCCCAACTAGACATGCAAGTGCGCTTGTTTTTCTCACCCAAGTGACGAAACATACAAAACAGATTGGCGACCATACTGGGGATAAGGTATCAATTTACTCCCTATTTGGGCTTTGAGAGCACTTCTTTTTGACCCATTTGTCTTGCAGGTACTAAAAACGGCCTAGCCTTACCTGTCAAGAGCCAATTTTGGAGCTGGAGGAGGAGAATTCCACTCAAAATCTCCCTCCTTGATGCGTATCAGAACGTGCACAGGTATTTCATCCCACAGACATGCACTCAGTGCACTGTGTGCCCAAAATACTTTCATTCCCTATGCACTGTGCACCAAAAGGTCTTTGGTTCTATGCACATTCTAATCATTTTGTGCCCACTAGGCATCTTTCTGGACTGTAACCCGTGCACCTTTCCAGAGTTTCAAAATTGTAATAGTTTTTGTGATGATTTGAAGGCCCCTAGCCTTCAAAATATTTCTTTCATGCAATTTGTAGATGCACTCCACTTAGACTCCTTTCCCATATGAAAGGCTAGCTAAACATAGGCACTTAGGGGGTAAAAATAACCATATTTCTCCTCTTTTTCTTTGGTTTCTACATGGATGGCTTGTTTGGTTTGTAAAAGTTAAGTTGAGATTATTTTTCTATCACATATAAAAACACTTGCATTGGGACCATAAATCAACTTTAATCATTGATTATGCTCTTCTCTCGCACCATAGAGTGATATTGAGAATCAGAAAGGTGGTTAAAGGGACATTTCATCTCTCTTAAAAAAATATTTAGGAGAGGACAAGCCCCCCTAGGTCTCCTCTTAGTTTCTTTTTGAAATCATCTTAAAATTTGTAAGGGCCCATACATGCCCACATGTTGCAAACTTATGATAGTTTCTTGAAGTTGCTTTCTTAGTTTACATCACAAGGAGAGTATAAAAATCAAAGTAACGGGTCCATACATGCCCACATGCTTGCAATCTAGGATAGTTTTTTAAGCATTCTTAGTACAAAACAACATTAGGGAGTTTAAAGGATTGGTAAGGACCCATATGTCCACATGTTAGTTCTTTAGGGATTTTAAAATTCCTCAAGGTTTTACCAATGACATCTCTTAAGATAGGTAACCAAGATTTGTAAGGACCACAGGAAGTCCACATGTTGCAAATTTACACCTAACTTATTAAAATTTGGCACATTTTATCACTTTCTCACACACGAATTCACTCCTCACTCACATAATTTCCATCTTGAATTGTGGAGGTTGAAGTAGGTTTTCTCCAAAGGAATTCTGAAACGTCCCACTATTTCTTGAAGAAATTATCCACACCCATTTAATTCAAATGAGAATATTGGTTCACACTCCTAATATCTCATCCCAGCACATGTAAAAAACTTTCTAAAAACCTCACTAATTTTTCCTCCACAGGAGGTGCCAAAAGAATTTTTTTAGTTTAGGTAGGATCTTGGGGGTAGGAATCCAAATAACCCCTCGTTATCTGGTTCTCACATTTTCAAACATTAGAAGTTGATAAATACAAAACTTTAAAAATCCTCAAAGTCAAGTGTTCCTACACCACAAGGCAGGGAGATACTCATCAAGGGTCGAAGGTCGAAGGTCGAGGTGACCCATTTCTGAGGCCGGAAATCTAAATGACGCATTTTGACTGAGGTACCTAGTGGCCCAATTTAGGATATCTACATAGGTGGAAATTGTGGGTTGCAATTGCACCTTCATTAGATTTTGTGTGGCTATTGGGAAATATGGCCAGCTCTTTCAGGATATGCACCCTCTACCCCTCATTATAACTGATTATTTCATCCTTCATTAGTTCCTCTTCTGGTAACTTCAGACCCCACTGTTGAATGCTCTTGGAAGGTCTAGTTCTATTTGAGAGGAAGGACGATATGTATTTTAGGACATGAGAATTTGTTTTCTTTGTTCTCCCACAAGGACAAAATATAACTACCCACATGTACGCTTATTTACAGTTGATTTATGTATGATGCTCATTTTGATTACATGCGATTGTGAGATATATTGTGAAGGTCCAAATTATACAAGTATGTTGTGCATTTATTGCTCTTATCACCATTTGTACACATTCACTTTTATAGTCGAACAAAATAGGGGACCCATAGAATCCCCACCGTTCCAGTCACTTGCAAAAACCCCCTCATATTCTAAGAGTAGTTCCTAGTCTTGCCAACTCACCAAATCAACCATATCACACCCTTGTGAGTGCCATTATTTTGGGATCATATTTGTTGGGTTCCACTTTACTTGGTTCCAATTCCCAAGGCCATCCATCCAATAGCTCTCCTTCACAAAGAGGCAGGGGGGAAACTTATTCTCAAGGGAGAAGTACAACCACACCAAATTCCCCTCAAGGGTCAGGTCCACTACCTTCTCACACCATGGCTAGAACTAATCCTCCACCACCACCACCCATGCCATATTTTGTGTCTCTCAACATTCCTAATTTGAGTAAACTCATGAATGATCCTATATTATATGATCCCACATGGCCCAATATACATACCAAACTACCTTCAAATATTCCCAAATTTGAAGGAAAATCGGGAGATTATCCCGCCAACCATGTCATGACCTTCCACTTATGGTTCTCTTCAAACAACATCATGGATGACTCCCTTGGCCTAATTTTACTTCAACACACACTCACTGGTCCATCATCCAAATGGTACATGGACGAAAAATCAGGGTCCCACATAACTTTTGAATCCTTGGCCAAATCATTCTTGGCCTTTTTTCAACTACCAGTTCATCATGACATTGGTCTAGAACTTCTCTCTGAGTGAAAACAAACCTCTTCTGACCAAATTCACGAACGGAATTGGTGACGTAGTTTATGTAAAGAAGAAACCACCAAAGAAAAATGTCTTGATTAGTTTCTCAAATCACTCATCTCTATACTTTCCAAAGATGTGGCATCCACCTTCCTCCAATCCAAAGAGGATTCCATCAACAAGGCTCAACAGTTCGACCTCATTTATGCTCAGTCGGGTTACTTATACATAGTAATACCTGATGCACCAAGACCCATACCATTCAGCCAAGAAAAACCTAGGATGTCTTACACGGTGGATGGGTTGATTGGTACCATGACACACCACAACCCGTACATCCAACCACCACCCATGTATGGTACACCCCAATATCCTTCGATATATGGAGGACCATCTTATTACCCTCCTCCCCCTTACCAACAACCATATATAGTTTCTCTCCCTCTACCCATGAGTGGACCCTTGTTGGCACCCATCATATGCCTACCTTTCAACCAATTTTAGGTTCCCCCTCTACCTCAACATATAACCTAAGCACTAGTGAAATCGCTTCACCTTCTTTTGTGCCCTATGGATCGTTGCCACAAAACAATCTGTATTTTCCATTTCTTGGTCCTCCACATGGGAAACCACACATCGGTGTTAACTTTGTTCAACCCTCTCCCATTCAACAATTTCATACTTTTTAACAGTTGAATATGAGAAATCCATCCCATCAGTCAAATATCCCAAAAAGAAAGGAAAAAACCGAAACAATAATAACCCAGGAATAGGAGGAAATAACACCCAACAAAACCAACCTGCTGGAAGCAACCAAAATCAGGGTAACCAGAAACACCAAGGGGACAATAACAAAAAATTCCAAGTGAGGAACAACAACAACAACCTCCGAACAAAATTACCTTGTTATCTTTGCGGTACGCATGAACATTACACTCACCATTGCCCCCAAATTACCAACTTCGAATGGATGAAAGAATCTATGAACGTGCCACGTCCTCCAGTGCCACCTGCCCCTCAGCAGGTCCCACAATAGTATTTGCAACAACCACCGCAAACCGTGTTGCAAAACCCTATTCCACAACAAGGTGTGATGAATACCCAATAGGATGTACATCCTACCCCACCAAAAGTGGGACAATATCAAAATCTTGGAAATCCGGCGGATCACAATATACTCCTCACTAGCGAAGAAGAAATTCTTTTGCAAACACGCAGTCGTCAATATAGTGTGCCCCCTAAATCTACTCCCACCACTTCAGAATCATCTCTATAAATAGTCGTACAACCCTTGATGATTCCACACCCTAACACTAAACCCACCATTTATATCCCTCACATTCTTTTACGACAGAATTTCAACAACCCTCAGGCTAGGGAAGCACACAATTACAGTATGGTCGATGACTTGGCACAATCTCCTGCAACCGTGTTTATATTGGAGGTCTGTTGGCAGCCGATTCACTTTTTTTTATGATCCTATAAGCTGCCTACACCTATGTCTTGCAAACATCAAGTTTTTCGTCGCATTTTTCAAATAGACGACATTTTCATTTCTTGCGACATTTACACATTTGTCTTCGTTAAGTTTTCACGACTGTAAGCGTGAAAACTTCTCCTTTCGAAGTTGTTTTTTGATCATTATCTGAACTGTCAATATCTTTTATGTCCTTATGCTTATTGCGCTTACCTTTTATTGATCATTATACACTGGCAAGGGTCTCTAATCAGTTCTCATACTTCGATTGATTGTATAACCTGGTTTTATTGAGTTTGTAAGGCATTTAGCAGTTTGATTTGCACTTTATATGACTTGCCTGAGCATTGATTCTATGAAAATGCATAGGGGTTATGATTAAATTATATATATATATATGATATAATCCTTATGTTAATCTTTTAATAAATTTTGGCTTGTCGACTATATACCGTTTGGCACCTTGGTTAAACTTTTGATTATATACATTGGCGCATAGTTGATTTTGGGTTTTGATTTATATGTCAGATTTTTAAACATTATGGTATAACACTTGCGCACATTGGTATACACCTTTGATTTTATTGGTTGTACACATGACTTAATGGTTGAACTATTATTATGGAGTGAACAACTATGAAAATTGGCGGTTGTACTTGGATAATCAATATTTTGCATGACAGACTCCACCACCTTTGCATGCTCGCATTTATGCTTACCCCTTTTGCTCATTCATTGCTGTTGGTTCGGGTAGCTCTGCTCCTGTGTGTGTTGGTGAATACAAACCCTACCCATACCATGTGTTCGGCTCCATGGCACCAGTCGTGCGAGTTGAGCCCAATGGAAATCAAGCCCTATTGATGTTTGACAATGCCCGCCAAGATTTGGCAGACAGTGGATGGCTTACCTTCGTGAAATGATTTGAGGGTTTTAGCCTTTGTGTAGCACGACAGTTTGCCATGACCTTCGATGGCTGTCGAGCCAAGGTAGCTGATATACAGTTAGAGATTGATGAACAGTTTATTATCTCGGCTACGGGGTTACCTCCTTCGAGATAGCGTTGGTTTAAGAATTGCAAGGTCAAGGAAGTGCCATGGACATTGTTGTTTCAATCATGCAAAGTCACCTCTTGTGACAGAGGTATGCCCGTATCTATGCTCAAACCACGATGGCACAATTTATTGATGCTTGTCTAGCAGTTCGTGACCTGTGAAGGTCGATACGGACTTGTGTTCCTTTACCACCTGCGTCTGCTGATGATTTTTATAGGGTATCCTCTAAACATGCCTTTCTACTTTCATCGGAGCCTGTATAAGATGTCAAAAAAATATAAAAGGCACAAGGCTGACAACAGCCTGTTCTATCATGGGCTTATTAAGCTCATCATTGCTTATCGTTTGAGTTTTCCTGGTGATACTTGGAAGGCTTTCATCGCCCGTAATGGCTTTAAGGACACCGACCCTGTACAGGTTGATAAACCTGTGGTAATTGAAACCAAGGCTGAACCGCTTGTTCCCTTACACTGCCTACTACCTAAACCCTCGGCTGACCCTCCTATTGACTTACCCGACACTGTAACTAAGAGTGCAGAAGCCATTAAGAAGATTATGAGAAAAAATCCCAAGACAAACCTTATGACTAATACCAAAGGGAAAAGGAATGCCCGTCTCATTTTGAGAATGGGTAGAAACAAACCAAAACCCTCTGCCAAGTCTAACCCTATAGTTCTGAGTGAGGATTCCAATTCTGATATTGAGCATTTTCTAGCCAGTGAGTACCCCTACTCGCAAGTTTTATGTCCTGAACCTCCTTATGATTTTGTATCAAACCTACCCCCTTACCTAAAGGACGATCCTAACTACCCAGGTATTAAGTTGCCTCGTGAAACCCTCAGTCATGTGGTCAAACCCTCACCTGCTCTGTCTAAACCCACACAGTCACCCTGTGACCAATGCAATTCATGGTTAGAGCGATATTATATTGATCTTCCTATACTCCAATCAAAGATTCAATCATTGGAAGAACAGATTGCACTGTTAACCAGTCAAAAGGCCAAGCTCTAAGCAATGTATAAGAAACAGAAGACAACCAGCTCCATCCTGTTCAAAAATGTGGAATCAGCCACGGCTGTTATAAATTCCAAGATGGCATAATCAAGCAGTCTCGTCGCTACACAGGTATGGAAAATTTGATATCATTTGTTTTTGTAAATAATCTAGGTTGATATTATGGTTTCAATTCAGTTTTTAAATGGTTCTGTCTTGAATCACTCTGTTATAATACATGCATTCTATATATAGTTTTGTTTTGAATAAAATAAATCTCGATCCGATATACGATCCGATTATTCCCAGTATAGAAATCGATAAATTTTGATTGGATTTGAGTGGTATGCGTTTAGATTTGATTGACTGGTTTTCCTTATTTAGTTGACAAAATTAATAGTTTGTCTTCGAATGGATTTGTTTGTATCTGATTTGAAAAGGAAATTTTTCATACTCAGTTTATAACACAATCGTGTTTCGATTTGATTTTGTTATGATCTATATGCTATGATTGGTAAACGATTTGATTGATTTAGTTGTTACAATATGCTCTGTCTTACAATGTTCAAAATTGAGATATTTCTCTGTTCGATTTTAATTTGGGAAATGAACTACTCTGTTTTTATAAAAACAATATGTTCATTTAAGTCTGTACAGGTGTGCTCGAATCATGGAATGGATTCGATTCGTGAAAACTATGCTGAACCTCAGCCAACTGATTCGTTAATTAGAATGATTTCGTTTTGATCAAAGTCGATCAACCCTGTTTGCCCAATTGGCCATAGCAAATTATGAATTCTACCGCCAGTCAATCAAGCCTGTTATGATCTTATTTTAAATTGATTTTTCGCGCCGAATTTGAATTGATCTATTCGTGGCATGGACCGTTTTCTGTGTCAACTCAGTCAAATGATTGGAATGATCTTGTCGAAGTCATATTTCCTGTTGACAGGGCAGCGTAATAGTTTCTTGCTATTTGTTTTGATTGTAATCGTTTCAATTGATATCAAAAGATTTCGCAACTGTTGGATTCGATTGGTTATGAAACGAATTGATTGACTGTGTTATTTTTGTTACCAAATTCGGTTACGATTCGTTTGAATGTAATCGATCTTGCTTACCCCAGTTTGCAAAAATGTGATCGGGTATCTCGTACGCACTATGATACACCTTGTTTGCTATGTCGTCACAATGAATTGTAAACGATTTAGTTTAGTTTGATCATATCTCCTGTTGGTATAACAGCATAACAAATGTATCAGATTTGTTTTTATTGATTGCATTGGATATCAAACAATTTCTCGACTGTTTGAATATGACTCTTTTAGACCCGATTCTGTGGTAATTAAATGAACAGAGTTGAATGATTTTATGATTTTGTTTTGATTTAAAATGGTTTATCAAGCTCCAATTGAATAAATCATTTTCAAATGGATAATTAATGATAATTGAATTAAATCTCCTTCAAAGATTTTCAATTAATTTCAATTCTGATTCTGTATCTTTATTTAGAGTAGCTACAGAATCAGAGGATTTTGTAGCTAGTCTACAGAATTAAATTTTCTATCATTTATTAATAAAAGATCCTTCTAATTTGTTCATTTTTGGTCATTTTCAGGTGAATTCGAATTGCATGGGATTTGATGGACAGTTTAGAGGATATTTGAAATATTTTAGTTTCATTTTAGTTTCCTAGTTTAGACAACTTTGGGATATGTCCCAGATTTCATGTAAATAGTTTTATAACTTCCACATGGAGGTTTTACCCTGTGGAAAAACCTTTAAATACTTATTATTTTTTGTAATATGGATCATCCTTGCTTGTGGGAGAACCAGGATAATGGATATCTAATACAGACTGATACATAAATTGATGTTCTGCTACAGCTTTAGCTTTCACAATATCAATCTTTTGTTTCATGTTTATGTGTATCAATTTGCATTTGGTTAATGACTACTTTAGCTATCTTAGTCTTTTGCAAATGATATGATTTAATCAATATAATCCATATCTGATTTCTCCCAGTATTTAAAAACATAGCAATTACTTGATTCAGTTTGTGAATGACATATTTCTCTTCTTCATCAATTGAATTATAAAGTATAAGTTTTTGCATAACAGGTTTACCTAATTGCAGAGATTTATAAATCATATAATTGTTATGATTTTTTATGTCTTGTTTGTCTTGTAAACAAACTCAAAGAGCATTGCAGCTATCGTTTACGAGAATCTCCTAGATTATTTGGTGCGAGTTTCCTTCCTCCGATCTGTTGGTACAGTCATCATACACAGGACAAATCTGGAGCGTATTTCCAGGTTAGTTTGTGATTATTTTCGTTGATTTGATTTCATATATTTGTAGTTCAGATCAGTGATTTAGTCTAGCATAGCTTTCTGTTTTATTTCTTGTTCATAAAACTATAAAAGCAATAAAAATATCTCTCGCTGTCTTAGGGCAGAATATTAATGAGTTTTTTCAGGTTTTAATTAAATCTGTAAATTGTGGATAATGTACATTTTGTGAATAAGTTATATTGCAGTTAGTGGTTAAATAGTTAATTAGTAGTTGGTATAGTAATAATTAGTAATAGTTAGTTTATTTTAATTAGTATTTTAATAATTAGTTTTAGTTTAGTTTGTTTAATAGTTAGTTTTAAGTAGATTAGTTTATTAGTTTGTTTTGTTTATTGTTAGTTAGTTTAGTTTGTTTTATTTAAGTTTTAGTTAGATTAGTTATCTTTTTTGTTTTATTAGGACCTTAGATCGGCTAACGGAGCCTCTAAACCCGTCAAGGTGGTTCATTCCAAACGGCTTGGGTTATTAGACAACCCCGGACTGGTTCCACTCTCTTAGTTGACGGACGGTCAATTTCGCCCGTCAACAAATGGCACTAGAAGGAGGGCCTGAACTTAATTAATGGCACGAGGCGGTCTCAAGACTCCTCCCCCCCCTAATCTCTCACCTATAGTGACTAGAAGCCATTCACACGATAATATTCCCCTTCAAACAACAACTACTT
>CBVK0100228176.1:0-25674 GCA_900067695.1 Picea abies | reverse complement strand
GAAGTTGATGCACCAACTTACCCAAACAGGGCCCACATGAATTTTGGCGCTTCATCTCCTAGGGTTAGGTTTTTGGATGTCTAGGACTTTTGGCATTCCCAATTATTGTAAAAAGGCCTCTAGAGCCTCATTGTAACCATCTTCTTGCGAATGCGAGTAGCCGTCACATCTCTTCTTAGAGATAAGCTGCCACCATTCTTGCAAGTCTTTCACTCTGTATTTTTACAGTCTCTGTACATTTATTTGATTAATAGAAATCGTGTATTACTGTATATCTGTGTTTATGGTTGCATCTCTGATACATTTCTGTTATATTATTGAATATCTTCAATATCTCTGTGCATTTCTTTATTATATCTCTGCTCTCATTTCGTGCCGAAAATAATCCGGATCACCTAGTCTCTTCATCCAAGATATTGATAGTAGGCACCCGAATTTGGGAGGTATGTCTACCACGACTATATCCATCACCATAGTCTTCATTGATGCTTGGGTTAAGGTTACATCCAAATCCTTAATCATCCCAATACATTTGACTTTTCGAGAATCAAAAGAGAAAAGGTCATGATAAGACTTGGTGATCTCTAGCCCAAGCTCATCCATGACTGCCTTTGGCATCAAGTTGTACGAAGCCCCAGAGTCCAACAAACAGTTATGCAGTGTTTTCTCATGAATATTCAAAGAGATGTAGAAGGGAGAACAGCTTTCATCTCTGTCTTCTATCATTTGGCCCAGAGTGATGGTTGGCTTATCATCATAAATGTTGAGGATATCAGTAGAGAGGGATACAGATTGGGGATCTAGAGTTTTGAGGATATCCCTTTTGAACATTTCATTTTTCATCAGATCAACTAGAGGAATAGGAATATTAATTTTTTGTATTTCAGCCTCAAAATTAAAAGAATATGGAACCTTATCAGCAGCTTTATCAGAAACCTTTACCTGATTTCAAGGGGATTCTTGATTTCTTTGTTGTTCGACAAGAGGTTGAATTTCTGGAGTTTGATGCTTGACAGGGGCAGCAGTCTTCTTGGGAGGAATTGATGCTTTCACCTTTGAAGGATTTGCTTGTTGATCCTCTGATGTCTGATCTTTTTTCTTAACAGGAGCAGCAATATTTTCAGGAGAGGTCGGTGCATCCTGTTGAGCAGCATTAGATTTGGATCGAAGGTTATATCTATTTTTATCTTCTGTTGTGAAAATGCCATCACCAAGAAGATCATCTTTTGTCTGTTCAGTCATCAATGATTCCTCATAGTCATGTTGTGTTAGATAATATTTCCCTGTCTCTTCTCCAACACAATGAATGTCACCTTCTCCATCTTCTTGATCTTCACCATGGTCTTCGTCCATCACAACATTTTAAAGAGGGACCTTTATCCTCTGATCTTCAGTAGAATTCTTTTCCCTTTTCAAGATCTGAGTTGGTTGATTATTTCTTCTGAAGTTATTTGGATTTTGATTCGGATTTCTGCCTACGGAATCATAAGTGCCTCTTCCCTTCACAGGCTGTTTGTTTTCGAACTTAAGCTTTGATATCTCAGAGGTTAGAGACTCTAGCATCTTGGCCATTTTATCAAGTTTTGGATCAGCATTCGATGAAGATGAAGCCTCATTTTTTGGTCTTCTCCTATTAGAGTCTCCTTTCCGCTTCTGGGAGGCTAGAATATTTGATTCCACCTCAAGGGAAACATCTTGCATGAGAGATAATGTTGGTGACCTCCTTTCTCTCAACAACAAACAAAAATCCGAATCAAAAGCATCAGAATATGTGATCTTGGCGAAAGCATCTGACAGTTTTATCTCAGCTGGTATTTTTCCATACATCCGGTTAAACCTCTTAGTGAAATCAGAGACTGACTCACTACTTTGTTTCCTCAAGTTTCCGAATTCTGTGATGTAGTAGACAAAATCTTTTTTGTCACCCCAATGTTTCAGAAATGTCTCATCCAATTGCTCGATTCTGGCAATGGAACCAGCGGGGAGTTCTTTGAACCATTTTCTAGCATGGCCATCTAGGCTTTGGACAAAACTCGTGTCCAAACATCTTCTTCTTCAATATTAAGGTTCTCTGCATAGCTGTAAAAAGCCTCAATATGTTCTTCAGCAGACACATCGCCTTCGCCTGTGAATTTGGGCATATATTTCTGATAGTCTCCCGTCAGCATGGCTGCTACTGGGTTTGGCAATCTGAGTGGTGCATACCTAGAAGCTAGGATTTGTTGCATCTTAGTCAAAGGAGGTGGTGCAGCCATGACTATCAGAGGTGGGGAAAATGATAGTTTCTTCTTCAAGTCTTCAACACTAGAGGAATGTGAAAGAGGTGAATATTCTAATGGAAAAGAGGTCTGATAAGAGGCTCTGTAAAAATTTGCAAGTTGTCCAACTAAATTTTCTTCACCCTTAGCAGATAGCTCTTGGAGGAGATGTTCAATAGCAAGGAGACTAGTATAAATGTTCAAGTGGTCTTCTTGTTGTTGAGAGTGGAAAGACTCAAGGGAAGAAGAACTGTGTCTTCTTTCTAAAGTCTTAGAGGTTTTTTCAATCAAATTATAGTCTATCAATTTATCATCACTAGGATTTTTCTGTTGATCAAAAAGATTTTGTTCTTCTACAGTATTTACAGCTGTTTTTTCATCAGTGTTCTCTGAAAAGAACTCAAAATTTTCTGTAGTAGATTTTCCAGAACTGAAAAGAGGATTACCTTTTGGATCTGCTCTTGAAGTTTGACCTTGAATCGTCTTTCCCTTTCTGAGAATTGATTCTGGATTGGACACTGGTGTGATCGATGATTCTTGAGGATTTTCCCTAGTACTAATCCTCTTAGGAGCCAGGATGAACTTGTGGAATCGCCAGATAGATGATTACAACCAATTGAAAATGTCTAATCTTTGTCTATCATCAAAGATCAGCTCTGTGTCGTATCCCAGGAGAGCAGAGCTTGAATTTCGTCTCTCCGACAATAGCGCCAATTTGTTATCACTCCAAGAAACTCCTTAGGGTTGCAGGCTAAGGATGCTTGGTAACTTAGAAATAATGGTTTTTATGTGTTTGGGACAATGGGGTCTTTAATGATTTATATAAGGAACAACTCATCACACATCTAAAGATACAGTGCTTTCAGGAGACAATAATCAGATCAAGTAATTGAAAGAGACGATGGAGAACACTATTCTTGATTGCCAATACAAGTGAATGTAGGGCTTAATACAAGACAAGGGGAAATCCTTTAATTTCAAGTATATGAGCTCAATAAAGAGATAACAGTCTTCATGAACTAAAATAAACTGAAACAAAGTACAGAAAATGAAAGATGGACAATTCTGATATTGAAAACGAAAGGAAAATGAACTTTATTTCTGCAAAAAGAGTCTATACAGTAGCATAAAATATCTCCCAGTTTGAACCTCTGTCTCTTATCAAAAATAGGCTTTTATAACCTCTTACAATCGGTTTTACAGATCCTAAAAACATGGATCTGTATTTAATGAAATCAATTCAAATCTAACTAAACAACTTGAAAATAAAGACTTAACAACTAAACTAGGATTCGAATTGTCTTCAATCTCAAAAATTTGCCATCTGCATCCTTCAGCTCCTGGAATCTATGATGTGATGAAACATGGCAAGACACCTGTCTTGACAGTTGGATTTCTTCAACGTTCATAGTCAATATTTGAGGAAGTTTGTTTTACATGTGGTTCCCAAAATTCCCTCAAATCTCTGATGTCGAATCCTTTGCAAGTAATTGTTATCCCCTTGATACTCTGGAACTCCTTTATAACCTGTGAGAAATGACCTATTCTGACCTTGGCTTCCAAAAATGTTTTTCCTACTTTCACCAGCTAACGGGCTTTATAATTCGTTGGTTAGCTGGTGAAAGCGCTTCCTTTCACCAGCTAACGGGTCATAAAATTTCATTTTGCGCTGGTGAAAGTTCTGTTTGAGCCAAAAATGGACTTTCACCTCCAAAATGCGATTTCAACAAAAAATCAATGTGTTTCTGATTTCTCCCCTTGCATGTTAACAACAACTTGAGCAAGTACCTTCAAATCTGGGTGGGACTTTTGCTTTTGTTTTTGCTTCAATCTTCTTATCTTCCTTTTAAGGCGCTTGGCAAGCCACCATAGACTATTGTAATCTTTGGTGATCTTCTGCTTTCTTTTCTTCTCTTTAACACTTTCTCGAGCCAGTCTCTCAGTCACAACGTTGGTTTTTGCGAAGTTATCAGACAACTTCTTGTACCTTTCTTTGATTACCCGTTCCAAAACCTCTTGCTGAGCGATTACCTCCTTCAGATGCTTGATTTTTTGAGTTTTCTTTGACTTAGATCTCTTTGATGTTTCTCCTTCCTCTGTATGAGTGAAGGTCTCATAATTATGTGAAAACTCAGTTGACTGCTCAGGACTCTTGGTGACAGGGCTCTCATCTTGTTGCTTTGGTTCTGAGTCTGTGTAGGGCAGGTTTAATATGTTTGTTCTCTTCTCTGTAGGCTGCTCTGTGGGCTGTTCTGTAGTGTTTTCAAAGTTTAACCTTTTCTTTGACCTGTGGGATTTCACTCCAGAGATTCTATCTTCTGGAGGTCCTGGCAGGGTCCTCCTCTTCCTCGAACTGCTTTGAGGAGTCAACTGTTTCTTTGAACTTTTCCCCTGTTCATTTATGGGATGAGTCTGTGTTTCAAAGCCCTCCCAAAATAAAAAATGTTGTCATCTCCTTCCTTGCTGTCTTAATTCCTCCAGAATGATCAATTTGATAAGGCCAAAGTGACACAGAGTATTTTTCATGCTTATGGGTTGAGCCCTGATTTTCTTGCAGACCTTAGTTAAACTCTTATGTAAGAAAAAAGGTAAATTGAGGAGAGTCTTATCGGCGAAATGGTCTAGGAGCTTAAAATGATACATCATGAGTTTGTCATACCTGCCCTCCGAGGTTATGTAGAGTTGGATGCCCTTAAACAGCTCCTACCACTCCTCTTCTAAATAGGAAACTGGCATGCTCTTTTTCCATGCATTGTGCCTGAACTCTTCTTTCAAATAAGCTCTGAAATTTAAATTTTTGGTGGCAGTAGTTTTGAACCAACTCTGGCCCAACCTTGGTAGGCTGGTCACTGCAACAATGGTAGCTTCATCTACAATGATCTCCAAAGATCCAACACGAGCCTTATTCCCATCAAAAATTTTGGCAAAAGCCTCTACTGTTGACTGGTGACAATCATTCTGCAGTCTCTCAACAAATTCGATGCAACCTGCGTTTGAAAAGTGCTTCTATACTTCTGGATGCGTCTATAGGAAAGATAGGTTGTCCAACTCTTTTCTGAGTAGAGAACCACTGCGTCTCCTCGCCATTTGCAGTTTGAAAACCCTAACGATTATGTATACCAACACAACAAACTACTATTCGAGTCGAGGTCTTGCGCTGTTGAAAGCACTCAACTCTGTTCTTTCCACATTAGAAACTTAACAAACATTTTCGAATGATGCGTGATAGGGAAGCAATGATCTGATTTGATGTTGTCAGCCCCGTAGTACAACTTCTGCACCTGCGCTAATGGATTTGAACTTGCCATGCCCGATGCCATGATTGTGGAGCATGATTTTCTGAACCGGATCTGATTTGTAATCTGACTTGGACGTGGAACTCGAGTTTTCATAATTATCCACTTTCACTAGCGCATTTTCCTTGATTTCATGACGTGATTTGATCGCATCATCATTTGATTTTTGAAACGTGGATAAACGCATGTGATTCCCGCTTTCTCCAGCCAGCGGCCCATGAAAAACACCCCTTAGCTGTTGAAACTTATCACTTTCACCAGCACACAATCCTGTGGAAAATTCCCCTTAGATGTTGAAACTTATCACTTTCACCAGAGCACAATCCTGGGGAAAACGCCCCTTAGCTGTTGGAAGTCATCACTTTCACCAGCGCACAACTCGCGACAATTCTCCTTTGGATGTTTGAAAGTCATCACTTTCACAAGCGCACGGACCTATGAGAGATGCTTCTTAGCTGTTGAAAGTTGCCACTTTCACCAGCTAACACTCATCTTTTAAACACACGTTAGCTGTTGAAAACATTTTATGAAAATTTCGAAAAGAATACTTTTATGGGTCATCTTATTTCTAAGACAAAAATCAAAACCTAAGTCTTGCAGCTAGAAAAACTCAAAATCAATTTGAGAAAACTACCAATAGCCATGTTATCCACCACAAAATGCGACCAAAGGGACGGGTTCATTTTGGGAGCTAACAACAGGGAAAGACAGGGGTTATACTCGCCACCATGTGCAGGTATGACCGTCGGATGTTCGGGAACACTTTGTCGTCGAGCTCTCTTACAACTATATCACTGTGTGGGATATATTTTGGGTATTCCTCTTGGTTGATCTTGTTAAAGATTTCTCCCCACTGTAGGAGCACCATCTTGGACCCTGTAGTTGCCTCTGTATCTCTAAATGTCGAAGGCTGAATAAAAACCTTATTCGTTGTTGTTTTGATGATAGGCTTTGGTCTCGGCATGTATTCCAATTGTTTTGGGACCCATGGAGAGGAGCCTTCACCTACCTCTAGTTCTTTCAGCTTCGGTGCCTTCGGAGATTGTCTGATGGTTGGCTTTCTTGGAGGCATTGTTCCTGCAACTCAAAATAAAATTTTAGAGACTGTGTAAAGAACATAACCAGAAAAAGATATATATGAATTGTAATTATATAAAATCCACAGACTTGAATACATACATGTAAATCTTGTTAAACTTGGTTATTTTGATACTCACGGGATCTCTCCAACTTTCGAATTACTCATCTTGCTTCTTAGGATGCTCTGAATTTCCTTGCGCACAGAATGATTTTGTTTACAATGGATCAAGAGAATTTAAACCAGGGAAAAAATTACTGTGTCGCATCAACCATTCAATTTGGGTGATGAGTGAAATTTAAACAGATCTTCCACCGAATATCTACAACTTAAATTAATCGTGGGTTGATTGTGGAGGCGCGGGGGTGATGCAGTCTATCGGTGATTTTAAACGGTTGCTTTGATTGGTGCACGAGGTAGAAACTAATGCAGGATTTGGTATTAATTAGCTCCTTAAATGATCAAAATCCGATCATATCTAATGCTAAAAGGTCCCATTGTGTCGCTCTCTTAGTGGGTGGATCGGGGATCGGGGATGTGCTATGAACGTTTTCATTGATGTCCTTCTGCAAAAAATCTTCCACATAGATCAATCTCACTGTACAATAATGTCATGGAAAAGGCTGACTCAGAGGTGTGACTCAAATCTAGGGAACCAAGAATGACTCGAGTTAAAAACTAGATCGTACAGTTCTCCAATCTGATAAAGACATGTGGTGTTAAAGACCGGTGACCTAATTTGCACGTATTAATTCGAGTCGGGACTTTTCTTAAGTTATTTGTTCTAAAAAAAACCTTATATTGTCGGTGCCAAAAACGTATCCAAGGTCGGCGATCGACGATAAACCTACCGAGTGCTTTCTTTGGATTAGCTTCCTCGAAAAATTCTTGATGCCGAAAACGCATCAGGGATTGACGATCGGGAATATCCTTTAGCACGGTCAGAATGTTTGTTGAGATCCTTTTAGGTTTTCCCTGATTTCGATAAGTGCATTGGGTATCAATTATCGGCGATATCTTTTCTTTGTTTGTTAACATCTAATCCCCTCGTCTTTAACCGATGTTGAAGGTGAATCAACTATCGGCAATATCCTTATGGAATACTTTGATGCAAACAAAAACTTCCTTTTCTCAATGTCGATGGAGATCGGCGCTCGGTGACTAAGGTTTCCCGAGTGGTTATTTTCCTTCTTTGAATTTCTTCCGATGTTGAATTTGAGCGTGTTGGGTGAAGTGTTTTGGTTGTTGATTCTTTATTCAGGTGTTAAGGCCTTTTAAGTCATGGTGTTTCATAAGTTCAAAAAACTTGAATAGCTTATGAGAGTCATGATAATAAGCAAAGACAAAAAAATTATCAAAATGAAGTCGAATCAGACAATGCAAAGATCAAGCGGTACCCAAAAAGTAAAAATTTGACATAGGCCTTTTAGGGTGTGTTGAGTGCTCAACACACATCATTCCAATAAAAGAGAGTGTCAAACCATTCTAGCAAAAGTTAAGGAAAATACATCCAACTCTTGAACCACTTATTCAAAAGGAATTGAAGAAATTTTTGGAAGCATGGATTATCTTTAAAGTCCTTCATTCTTCCTGGGTGTCTAATATTTCTGGTTACAATTAGGTTCTCATAGCAGAACCAGATAACTCTGGTTAAAGACCACTTTCAGGACAAAGTGGGGATCATTTGCATATCGCATAATGCCCTTCGGTGTAATCAATGTTGGTGCTACTTTTTAGAGGGAAATGAGAATACCTTTTAAAGGTATAATCGATCATAGCATGACGATCTACCTCAGTGACATCATAGTTTATTCAAAGAAAAGAGTTGATCACCGGAAGCATCTGAAGCACATTTTCGAAAGATGCAGAAAATATGGTATTTCTCTAAACCCCAAGAACAACATATTTTTTTTTTCAAAAGGTAAACTATTGGAGCATATTATTTCCAAGGATGGGATTTTTGTTCACCCAGAATGAACCAAATCTATTATGCAATTACCTCCTCCATGTAAAAAAAGGTCTATGCAACCCTTTTTTGAGAAAATCAATTTCGTGAGAATATTTGTTTCGGATTTTGATGAAATTGTTAAGCCCCTTCAAAATATGATAAAGAAAGACATCCACTTCAACTGGACTTATGTTGAAAAGGAGGACTTTGAGAACATCAAGGCCTCCATAGCGTTTGCACCTGCTCTTCAAATTCCAGACTTCTCTAAATACTTCTTGTTATATACTTTCGCCTAAAATAATTCTCTTGCAGCAGTGCTAACTCAAAAGGACCAAGAAGGGAATGAATGCCCCATAGCATTGATGAGTACTAGCCTACAAGGTGTTGATTGAATTATCCACCAGTGGACAAGAAATATTTTTCTTTCCACAAATCCATTAAACAATCCAAGCCTTATATTCTCAAAAATAACACCAAGGTGATCGTCCCTCATCCTGAAGTTAGATCTCTCTTTGTACAGAGAGAAGTAGGTGAAATACAAGACAATCGGATGATTTCTTTACAGGAGTATGGCCTCAAGATCAAACTAGAAACCATTGTTAAAGGTCAAGGCCTTTGTACCTAGCAATTGGAGTCATGTATTTTTAATATCAAGAAGAAGATGGATGGCAAGAGGAACCAACTCTCTATACACAATAAGCCCCTTATATTCCATCAATTGAAAATCCGTGGTATAATGATCTCTAGTATTATATTCAAAATTGCATTGTTCCTAATCATCTTAATGTCAAACAAAAAATAACATTGAGGATGAAGTCTGCACAATATCAGATGGTTCATGGTATCTTATTCATGAATAATTATGATGGATTTATACTCTGATGTCTCAAGGAGAAAGACACCAACAAGTTTCTCAAAGACATGCATGATGGACGAGCTGGAGGTCATTTTTCAGGAGATATCACAGCCCACAAGATATTAAGATTTGGGTAATACTAGACAACAATATCCAAGGATGCTCATGCCTACTCTTGGAGATGCGACATTTTCCAAAAGTCAACTGAAAGAGAGAGCAAGGAAGTTGTTCCATTTCATCCTATTGTTGTTGAAGAGCCTTTCGAACAATGGGGAATGGACATCATCGGTGAGATCAACCCTCACTCATCTAAGAAAAACATATGTATTCTCACTGACACTGATTATTTTACCAATTGGACGGAATCAGTACCATTAACCAAGGTAGATGATGAAGTGGTCATTAATTTCCTTCAACAACACATCATGACCAAGTTTTGAGTACCCAACACTCTTGTATTTGATAATGCTACATATTTTTCATTTCTTAAATTGATCGAGTTTTCTCTAGAAAATGGGATCTTTCTAAAGTATGAAAACAATTATTACCCTCAAGGAAATGGTATGGTTGAATCCACAAACAAAAATTTGATTTGCATCCTTAAATGAGTTGTAGTCGACCAATAGAGGAATTGACACAATGGATTTTCCAATTCCCTCTAGGTTGACCACATTAATCCCAAAGCATCCATTGGGACCTCTCCTTACTTTCTTATTTACAATAAATAATGTGTCCTTCCTTCAAACATATATCTCCCTTCCTTTTAGCTTACACAATAGTCACGCGAGAGAGAGTGTCCAGTCATCCAAAAGTGCATTAAAACCTCGTTAAATCTAGAAGAGAATTGTGCCAAAGATAAAACCAAATTTGAATCTCATCAATAGACTACTAAACTTTGGTTTTATAAAAGTTTGCTGGAAAAAAATACTTTCAATTTGGCGACCTAGTCCTCAAATGGGACAAGCCACATGAAACCAAAGGAAAACACTTAACGTTTCAACAATTGTGGTTGGATCCTTTCATAGTCAAAGAAAATATTGGCCTCATAACATACCAGTTACAAAATCTTGAATGGTATGTAGACCTCCTCCCCATCAATGGCCAGATTCTAAAACATTACATTAGCTATCCTTTAAGGTAGCTCCCCCTTGTACATAAATAAAGAGTTTTCTTTCTCATCTTTGATTTCCTGCTTAGTTTTGCTTTACCTTTTTTGCACATTCCTTGATTTTTTTATTCTTTTCACCTGATTTTGTTTTTATTCTAGTCAATTTTCCTTTTCTCTGTTTCAAAATTTATTACCTTGGACTTCTCGTATAATTTGGTGTCTTAGATCTGAATTGGCTTTTGAGGTGTGACACATTGGTATCAAAAGCTTGGAAATCTTCATTTTGATTTCTAGCCATAGCTTCATATATATACATGTAGCATTGCTATGCATTAGTCCAAGTCAAACCCAATAGAGAAACGTAGTTCATTAGCATACGAGCATTGTACTCTTAAATGTAGCAAGAGTTAGGCAATGATCATGTCCGAAAGTAGATTTTGTATTTGTGTTTGTTTAAAACTAAATGGAAACTAATTTGGAAATGTATTTGTAGTACTCAGGACATGTTGCTTAGAGAGTTAGTTCATCTATAATCAAGTTGGAAGATCTCATTTTCACAGGTGTCATCCCACATGCCTTTAAGGGAAAACTGGGATCCCCCATCCACCTCTCTCTAAACTTAAGAGAATCATATTATAAAAGTAAAGGCTTGGGGAAAGACATTCTAGCTCATGTGGGACATGCAAGTATCTTTGTCGGGGCTATGGATGCTTGTTGGTAGTGGAGCAAGGCTTGTGACACCAGGGTGACTCCGTTGGGGCTATGGATGCTCGCTGGAAGCAGAGAGACATCAGAGAAATGAATAATCAACTTGTATTTTTATCATTCTTGATGTATAATTTCCTTGAACTTATCCTGCCTTCCCGAGGAAATCCAGTTAAAAAGGTTATAATATGATAATTTATCTACTTTGGGCATGGTCTTGACCTCCCCCTTGCATCATATAAACTTATCTTTTCAAAAAAAATTCTTCTAAAAAAATATATGGGACCTACTCATTCTCCCTTGGGTTATGCACTGCAATTGTCTCTGATCTTAAAAGTTGTATGTTTAGATATATTTCTGAAGAGATTCATGGCTTTGCCCAGTGTGTCATCGTTTTTTGTGCCAGGCATCAACACCTCCGCTTTTTCTTGTATGTTTTCTTGTAAATCCTTTTCCTTCAAGAAAATTGGACCCCTCTTTCTGATATGAGAGCTTTTTGACTTACTAAATAGACACCTCAACTTCTTGATCTTTGTTAAATTCTTCTCATCCCTCTTTGATTAACTTGTTGTATCATTTAAGCTTGGTTTGGTTTTTGTTTAGTTGGACACTTAGAATTTTTTTGGATTTATCGAAAGAGTTCCCACAAACTTCTACGATACACTGGAGGAGTTCAAAAGAATGACCCTAGTGAACATCGATGGACTTCCCTAAAAATTACCCAATGTATAAAATATCGATCGGATAACTTCCTTGGAAATCCTTCGATACACGAGTTTGGACACCATCCTAGTTAATGATATCACTTCCTATAAGACTCAAAGAGTTCCACCAAACACCTTTGGTGCAATAGGGGAAGTTTCGATCTTCTCCTCTGATTCATAAATCTCTTTGTCAACACATTTTTCTTTATCCACTCTGATGCAACCAAAGAAGTTCTAACGAAATCCTTTGATACTCTCAGAGGAGTTTCCACCAACCCTTCCAGGATGCAATCGAAGCACTCCCAAACACATCCTCTGATTCATGTAGATTTTTATCAACACACTTCACATCTTTTACTCTAGTGAAACCATAAGAGTTCCCATGAACTCTATCGGTGCTTCCAGAGGAGTTCCAAACAAACCCTCTGAATGAAGCAAAGCCTAAGTTCGACACACTTTATATCGATGCCTCGGGTTGTCTCGAATTTCATTCCATGATTATAAAAGAGTGCTCCCCTCTGTCTTTTTAGCATTTTTCACTTATCATCGAGGGAGGAGGGAGCGCCAAGATTTTAAGTTACAATATATGACGCTTGAAATAATTACTCGCCCACCACCTAAGTGATTGTATGCACATTTTTAACTGCCAGGTAGGCCCTAAAAATTGTATAGAATACTCCATTTATATAATTTTTGGTAGGGTTTAATTTTTATTTATTGGAAAACCCTTCCCTCCTCTTACTCTCCAGACCAACCCTAGCTCCTAACCAACTTTGGATGTCGTCTTCATCACTCGAAGCATCACCTGTTTGCACTGTCACTCCATAGGAAACCCTAATTGAACCTCACCTTCCCAAACTATCCCCATGACTATTGTGTTCCCTAGCCACTAAGTCCCCTTCACATTGTACTTTAATGATTCCAAAAGTAAAAGTCTTGGGAAATTGTTCTTAGTCACCAGGAAAGTGCCTTAAATTTTGACCTTCGATAGATATCAAGCTTTGGAACAACCTTTCTTTGGCACACAAAACCATAGCAATCAAGTATTTTCCCCACCTCACGTTCACACCACATATTTAAAGTTTTACTAGTCCTTGCGGAGAGAATGAGACCTCTTCGACATGGGTCCATACAAACCTTTCTTACCTAGGTCTCCATAATTATCTAGTTTTGCAACTCACACAATAGACAAGGTTTCCATCATAGCATTTGATGCACAGTAGGCATTGTTATTTTGTTTTTTTTCTAGGGCTTGTCGAAGGGGTTAATACATTATTTTTTGGTTGTGCACCTCCCTATATCATAAGAGTTAAAAAAAATCCACTGGTATTCATCTTCAGTCCATCGGCATAGTTAATACAAGCTCCTCCAGTTTCATATCGGACTATTTAATGAAAACAACTCCAGTACAAACGTTTACATGTCGAAGAACTTCAAAATTTTCAGAAACATGCAAAGGTTAGGATTGCATAGGGTGGTGGCTTGTGAAATAGTGTTCCCTTGTGTGGATTTGATCTCATGGATCCTCAAGCACATGAACTTTGACATCTGATACATACTCAATGCTAAGGGGAAACCCATAACATCATTCCAAGCAATTTATCTATCCAAGTATTATCATTTGGAAAAGGGAACCTGGTCACTGGATGAGGAACACCTCAACAAGTTCCCACACAAGGTGAAGGATCTATTCAAGATCTAGTACAATCCAGATAAAACATTCAATCTCATATTGTCTGGTGAATATCCCACCACTTCACTTAGAATGTCATACTAATACAATGTGGCAATGATTTGAAGGCTATATGTGAAGCAAGATGCTTCTAACTTCACTTTATCTCTTATGCCTCTAATATTCTATTGTGTTGATGAAGGGTATTCATTCAATTAGGTTGATATCCTATCAGCAAGTTTAGCAGAGTCCATCATAGTTGTCAAAGAGATTGAACCTGGAAAATTCCTAAGTTTTCACATGTCATATTGTCTATTGGATATTTTGTGTGTGTGTCATCAATATCCCAAGATGGGTTGGGCCTCTAACATATTTTGTGTGTGAGCCACCAACCGACCTGTCTATACATATCTACTATGAGGTGCTCTGGGAGCATAAATACAGGATGAATTATCACAAGATATGTGATCACTTTTTAGTACCTCTTTACGAACTCATCTTTGGTGCACCAACTTTGTGTATGACGGATAAAGGATTTGAAATAATATAGAAGATTGGAGATTGCTACCTCATGGAGCATGGAAATTATATCTAGGTATACAGATCCACCAAAGGTCCCAATTAGGATATTTAGACACTTATGAGTTAGTTACAATCAACTTGGTCTAATGTGTCATTAGATAAAAGTGTGTTTCTTTAGTATGCATTTGTAGTTAGGAAATCCGACGATCACGGTATGTTCCTGACATAGAGTGATCTAACGGTTCATATTCTCCTCGATATTAATGGCTACATTGATCTATGTCTTAACACTCGATTGGTCCATGATCTCTATTTAAAGAGCATTGAGGGTCATTTTTTTATGATCGACTGTGAGAAACTCTCTTGTAAATCTCTCTATAAATTTTTCTTTTGCATTAATAAATTGCTCCAAGTGGCCACGTTGGCTAGGGTTGTGGATGTTTCCCCGTAGGGTTTTTACCATGTCAAAACATTGATGTGTTGATATTTGATCTATTTGTGTAAGTGGTTATTGAAAGTGTTCATTCTCTATTGAAATACTTGTGTTGTCAGACATGGTATCAGAGTGTGTTTGAATACTCGCTCCTGTTGTAGATCGAAATCATGAAGTCGTGTTGTCTCATATATGGTTTATACCATTTTGATACATTTATGGGATGAGGGGATTGTTCCATTTTGTTAAGAGCACTTGGTTCATTCAATAATGATTTTTGTTTCACTCGAAAAGGTTTTCATTTGTCCAAGATTCGACCATTTCAATCATATCTGGAGGTATAAAACCTGAATATGCCCTTTAAATTTTTTGTAGATTTATTATTTCATTTTCTATTTTTTTATTTTCGGGTTTCTACTCTTTTTTATCTGTGTATGCTCTTTTCCCCACACCCTGTGTGATCTTACCAAATTGGAAACAGATCAGAAAGGGTTTTCTTGTCTACATATTCTCTTTGATGTGCACTTTGTGTGATCTCAGTAAATCAGAAATAGAGGGAAAGTTGCATTTTCTGAGTAATCTAACCGATATCTAACCCTTGTTGTCATCGGTAATCGAAAATTTTTCCTTGTGTGAAAAGATTTTTTTATGAGCACACTCTCCAAGGCCATCTTCCAAAACAACAACAACAACAACAATCCTCCTTCTAAACAATACAATATGTTTTGCACTAGCTTACTTGGTTAAAGTTGTTTTATTAATCCTAGAGGTCTTGAGTTAAGTCTTTTTTTTGTTACTTTTTTTGAAAAAGCTCATGCATCCATTGTAAAGTGCATTTCACTTCATCTATAAAAGTGAATCACTATAAGTAGCTCCAATATTTTATTTTAAAAGTTATTTATTTTGCATGCAACTGTCTAAAGTAACTTCACTGTAAAAGTGATCCTCGCTTATTTTAGAAAAGTGGGTCACTTCATAAGCATCTTATTTGTAAAAGTGAGACAATTAGGAGGGGTGTCACCATGTGGTCCAACTTCTACCTACCATGTGGATATTTGGTTACTATTTATGTCTTTTTTCAAAAGGGCATAACTTTCACATCTGAAGTCCATTTCCAATGTCATTCTTTTGAAACAACCTAATTTTTTGAGATCTTTCCATCCAGACCATTAGTTTCATATTTTAAATCCATATTCTTTGCATATTTAATGTGGCTTATCCCAGTGATATTTTTCTTACCAACACCAACTACTTCCAATGAAAATCTCATATGGAGGATTTATTAAGAAGTAAAGGATTGTACCAGATTACCTTTGGAAAAGAAGAAGAACCATTGATGATGAAAAGTATGTCAAATGGATTAATAGGAATGATGAATCATGTGGACTAATTGGAATGTCCATCTCTCCCTATTTAAGGTATCACCTTCAAGGACTTGATGCCCCCAATAAATCTTGGGAAAACCTTGAAGTTGTGTTTGGAAAACAAAATATTATTCGAGCTCACCAGTTGGAGAATAAGTTAATGAATTTAAGTCCAAATGATTTTCCTTCCATTGAAGTTTACTTATCTAAGTTCAAAAAACTTATAATTTTGTGTATCAAATGTCAACTAGATCTGTCGAAAGATAGATGCATATCTTTTATTCTTGCTAAGCTTGGTAGTGCATATTATGTTTTTGTATCTACCTTGTATGCCACCAAAGAAGCTCTAGGGAATTCTTATCAAAAACACACTCTTGATTCCTTTGTGATTCTTTGATTAGAGAACAATATAAGCTTGTGCAACTTGGATTTATCAAAACTGTAGGTACATCCAACATATCCTTAGTGGCCCAACAGAAAGATAAATCAAAGAACCCCAAGAAGCAACATCATTGCCACAACAACAAGCAAAACAAGGGTCTCAAACCCACTCAACTAGATTATGCTCCTAATGGTGACAAAGGAGAAAAATCTAAAAATAAGAAGATTTACAGACATTGCAACTTTTGTGGGAAAGATGGTCACAATGAGTCCAAATGTTTTAAGAAGATGGCATATTTAGAAGCAACAATGAAGAAGCACAATATCAGTATTGATTATTATTATTCTTCTTCTTCGTCTCATGGACATGCACTTTTTACTTTTGGTTTCTCCTTCAATGCAACTTCTACTTCTTTTTATGATGAGTGGCTTATTGATTTTGGAGAATCTTATCATATGGCTAAGGATAAATCCATATTTTATGCTCTAAATGAATGTAACAACAAGAAAATATTTGTTGGTGATGATAGATCTATTAGTGTTGTAGGGTATGTAATAGTTCAGGTAGATAATGGTCAATTCAATGCTGCATTATGTGTTCCAATTATTTCCTGTGACCTTCTATCAGTATATCAAATCACTCATTTAGGTGAAGATAAAACCGTAGATTTTTCACCACACCAAGTTGTAATCAAGGATCTAAAATATCCTCAACATGTTCTTGAAAATGGAATCGATGATGATATTACCAGGTTGACAAGTTTGAAAACTCTGGGTCATCATCTTTTCCATAAGTTTTTATTTCTCATAGTGATGACTTGAGCAAACTTTGGCATGAGCAGTTTGGTCATCTAAAATATCACTCATTGTAGCAACTATGTAATCAACATATGGTGACTGGTATTCCTCTTGTTTCATGTAGAGATGGTGTTTGTGTCGGTTGTGTTCTAGGAAAACATCATTGGGACAGTTTTGAAAAATGTGCCTCTTGGCACGCCTCGGTCCCTTTGTAGCTTATTCACAGTGACTTGTGTGGTCCACTTTGTTCTCCTTCTTTTTCTTGGTGCAATTAGTTATTAACTTTCATTGATGAATTTTCTAGACACACTTGGATTACTTCTTAAAACTTAAGAGTGAAGTTTTTGACAAGTTCTTGACCTACAAGGCCCTTGTATAAAAGAAAATGGACATCAAATTCAAAGGTTAAGAATAGATAATGGAGGTGAATATGTGAATAATAATTTTACAAGTTATTGCATTGCATGATGCATCCAAATGCAACACATTGTTCCATATACACCACAACTAAATGGTGTTGCTGAGAGAAAGAACCACACATTAAAAGAAATGGCTAATTGTGTGATCCAATCTAAGGAATTAAATATAAAGTATTGGGCATAAGCCACTAACTATGAAAATTACATAGTAAATCACACTCCCACAAAGACTCTTAAAAATATAACACCAGAAGAAGCATGGAATAAATTTAAGCTAGATGTAAGCCACTTACATGTATTTGAAAGTGTAGCATGGAATCACATTCATGATGAGAAAAGGAAAGCATTGCAGCCTAAAAGTGAGAAGTGTATATTTGTTGGTTATTTTGAAGATGTTAAAGGTTACATAATTATTCAACCACATTGTAATGAAACTATTATTAGAAGAGATGTTGAATTGGATGAAAATCTCTTGGCCTGTGATCCTAATTAATCGATTGTTCCTTCTTCGACCTATAATCCATCTTTGAAATTTGTACCTTATTTTGTTCCTATTATGGTTTCTTCTTCTTCATATGATGATAGTGAGGATGAAAATTCACCTCTGCCTCCTCACCTTCCTCCATATGAGTCCATTGAACCTGAACCTACACCAACACCACCACTTCCTATATGGGTCCATTCAACACAAGAATTATATTGTGATCTTGTTGGTGATGCTTCAGATTAGCCTCAGACGTGTTCACAGTTCTAGCAAGCCTCTTCTCTTTCGGTTTAATTTTTACAGACTCATGATCCAAAGACATCTGTAGAAGCTTCAGGTCATCCATATTGGGATACAACAATGAATGAAGAGTATCATTCTTTAATGGAAAACGATACTTTGGATCTTGTAACTCTTTTGAAAGGAATAAAAATTGTCAGATGTAAATGGGTCTACAAAACTGAGTATGCATCGGATGCAAGTGTTGAAAGACGCAAGGCTTGATTAGTTTCCAAAGTATTTTCCCAAGTTGAAGGAATTGACTATAATGAAACATTTTCCCCTATAGCCAAAATGAATTATATCTTCCTTGTTCAATCCCTTACAGCCAAACATAAATGGGAGGTCCATCAAATGGATGTCAAATCCACAATATTGCATGGGGATTCGCAAGAATAAATCTACATGGAAAACCTCCTAGTTATGTCTAGAATAACTCTATCCTTGTTTGTCACCTCAAGAAATATATGTATGGTCTTAAGCAAGCTCCCCAATCTTGGTATGCCAAAATGGAGAGATTTCTTCTTGACACTATATTTTCTATATGCCATTATGATCCTAATGTATATACAAAGAAAGTAGGAAGCCATCTCATAATCCTTGTTCTTTATGTTGATGGCCTTATCCTCACTAGTAGTGACCTAGAAATTTTAAACCATGTGAAAACAACCTTAAGAATAAATTTGAAATAACATACTTAGGATTGTTGCATTATTTCCTTGGCCTCCAAGTTTTGCAAACCAAAGAAGGATTTTTTCTTTCCAAGTCTAAATATGCTTGTGACCTTCTTCGTCACTTTCACATGGAAGATTGTAAACTAGCCCCTTCTCCCTTCTATTCTGAAGTCAAACTTGCTACCACCTATACTTCTCCTAAAATTTATGCCACTTTGTACCATCATTTAGTTGGTAGTCTCTTATACTCGACTCATACATGTCTTGATCATTCCTTTATTTTTGGTATTGTTTCCCGGTATATGCAAACACCCCATGAAATCTATTGGAAAGAAGCTAAAGGAATATTTCGGTATGTTCAATGTACAGTTCAATTCTAGATACATTACAGTTTAGGGGGGACTCCTTTATTAGTTGGTTTCACTGATTTAGATTGGGATGACCCTAATGATCGAAAGTCTACTACAGGTTATTTTTTCATCCTTAGTTCAGGACCCGTAACTTGGGCTTGTAAGAAACAATATGTTATTTCTCTTTCTTCAGTAGAAGCAGAGTATCGAGAAACAATTAATGCAAGTCAGGAAGCCTCGTGGATTTGGTAGATCCTTTCATAGTTTGGATTCCAGAAACAACATCCGACCAGCCTTTGGTGCGATAATAAAAGTGTCATCAAGCTCACCAAAGAGTCAATTCAAAATCAATGCAACAAACACATCGAGCTACACATGCACTTCATCAAAAATCTCATTCATGATCGAGTTATTGAAGTGTTATTTTTCCCTACAAAAGATCAAGTTGCATATATTTTCACAAACTCTCTTACAGAAGCGAAGTTTTCCAAACTTCAATCTATGTTAGGAGTTCAGTAAGTTGTCATTAAGGGAGCATAGGATCTAATTCCTCCTTCCTTCTCCTATTATGTCACTTTAGTAAATCCTTCAATCTTATCCCAAGGTGTTCTTAAGGGGGGATCTTAGGATATTTATACACTTAGGAGTTAGGTAATATCAACCTAGTCTAATGTGTCATTAGGTAAAAGTGTGTTTCTTATTGTGTTTCTTTAGTATGCATTACTATGCATTTGTAGTTAGGAAATCTAGCATCCATGATATGTTCTCGACATAAAGTGATCCTATGGTTCATATTCTCCTCGATATTAATGGATACATTAATTTGTGTCTTAAGACCCAATTGGTTCATGATCTCTATTTAAAGACATGGAGGGTCATTTGTTGATTATCGATTGTGAGAAACTCTCTTGTAAATCTCTCTATAATTTTTTCTTTTGCATTAATAAATTGCTCCAAGTGGCCATGTTGGTTGGGGCCGTGGATGTTTCCCCTTAGGGGTTTTACTACGTCAAAACATTGGTGTGTTGATATTTTATCTGGTAGTGTGAGTGGTTACTGAAGGTGTTCATCCTCTATTGGAATACATTTTTTGTCGAACAATCCCCATTTTCTCCCAAGATTTGTGCTTGATAAATTAATGCTTCAAGGAATCACATATCAAACTATGATCAATGGATCCAGGGCAGTGTTATATCATGATAAGAAGGATATATGGTCCCCGCTACCACTTTGGGTCAAATCTTATTCATTTTGGAGCACCAAGTAGTCCCAAATAGAAGTGGACACGTTATTGTCATTATGCTTCGAAGAAGAAAGGTTCCAGAGACACTACTCAAAGAAAGTGGTCAAGGAACATTGCAATAAAAATCACATGGGAATACACTTCGACCACATGGGAGGAGGAGGATGTTCACTGCGGTTACAGGACATATGATGAAGTTATCGCCAAGAGGCAGGGAAAACCTATAGGAAGGATCGTTGATGAAGAAAAAGCACGTGAAGAAGCACATAGAAGAGATAAAGAAGAGGAAGTAGCAAGAACATTTGCTACAAGAACATCCACACATTTCATATCAACAGAGGAGGAGAAACCTGTTAGCGCTCTATAAATTTTCTAGCGGTTGAAAGAGAAGAAATCTACAAAGGTAACCTTATCCAACCGCTTTTAAAGTTTGGATCTAGCCCTTCCAGCTTCAGAGAGGGATCTCTATAAATGATTTAGCTTTGTTTTTAATTTCGGGTATTAGGCTAGGTAAAGAAACTGTTGGTTTTGTTGTCAAAGATTTTTTAAGATTGGTTGAGACAGTCTACACATCCATCGGGCTATGGGGTCTGTGTTAATCAAATAATAGATACAACCATAAATGCCAAAGAAGAACTTCACAAGGCGAGATAATACACTCACTGGATCTTTAGTAATTAAAGTGATGGACAGAAGAAAAGATAAGAAAAATAACTTCAACTAACAAGCAGTTAAGAATTTCTTAATTGAAGGTATTAGAAGATAAACAATAAAATCTTTAGAATCGGAAACAGGGTATCAAAGATAAATCCTGCAACATTACGCTATTCATAAAGATTATCTCCAGAAAACAAAATGATTACAGAGAAATAAAAACATTCAACTTAGAAATTCAACATCACCAGTGAACATACGCAAGAATCCTGTAAAATGCCTCTTCTTTATTAATGGCCGATCTCTTCAAAAATAGTACAGTTTGATAGCAATAGGGTGTGCGAATTAACAACCCTCAATACCTCGAAAGATGAAGTATTTATAATTCAAAATACAAATGTTCCTGTCATAATTGATCAGGACGTGCTCATTCCATTTTTATTCTAACTAATTTAACTAATCAAAACTGCTTGATGACTCGATACAACTGTATGCAGAATTTCTGGGGTAGGCCGTTGGCGAGGTGCCTTCGCAACCTCTTCTGACTGGATGGATGACTGGATGGTGACAGCTCATCTGCTAATCTAATAGATCACAAAGTTCTTCCCATCTGAGATGACTTGGCACTGTGACTTTAAGTAATCTCCGATACACTTCATCCATGTCTGTATACTTAGCAAAAGTAGGCTTGATGATGAATATGTGTTTAATCTCGTGTTGGATACTAATATCCAACTGCATGGCATCCGTGAATGCTTTGCCTGTGATGCTCCCTTGTATCCCTGCAAACTTGGAACTGTCCTTAGACACTTCAATCAACCTCTTCTTGTAATCAGGGAGTGTCATTAGTTTTTCATTAATGACCTTCAGACCAGGTAGGCCTTTCTTTTGGAGAACATCTATCTTATTGAAAAACTTTTGTACTCCTTGATCCATGACTTGAACTTTTTCCTCAAGCTGAAGCATTAGACTTCTCTTGGTTAAAACCCTTTTAACCTCCAGTATAGTTCTTATTATGTCCTCAATCTTTAGTTCTTCTGGTTCCTCTCTAGTCTTGGAATTCAGGAACCTGATGATCTCATTTGCTTGTGTTGGCATGTCTCCCAACTCCACTTTGATTTTCTAAACCGCTTGTTTTCTCCTCTGAAGCAACTCATTTTGTTCAAACATGATTTGAATCATTGGCTAGATTTCATTTATGGACTTGATAATATATGTCCATACAATCTCTTTGACCTCAGCCAAAGTTTTCCATGCCATTGTCTGCTTTTGGAGCTGATGTAACTCCTTCCTGATATGCTCATTTGCCTACTTTTCTTTGGATAGGCTTGTCTGGAAGGAAGTCTTGAGCTCTTGGAGGTTCTCCACTTCTTTCTTAAGCCTGCTGATTTCTATTTCTTCTAGGTTCATCTTCTCCATGGACTTGGCAAGGTCTATTGTTCCTTATGGTAGTGACATTGGTGTTGCAGATGGTATTACTGTCACTGTTGTTGTGCTCACTCCTGCAATTGGGATAGCACTCAATGGAATTCCTTCCATTGGCTTCATCTACTCTTTCTCCTTTAGCAGTCTCTCCATCTCATCCTCCATCTCTTTGAGTTGAGCATTCTGCTCCACGAGTAACTTTAGCATCTCATCCTTCTCACCTTCCTTTTCTGCTATCTCCTTTGCCTGTGAGTCCTCTGTGGGCGGGAGCTTCAACTGTTTTCTTAAGGATGCGATGTCAGCATTTTTCTTTTTAATCATCTCTTCAGCGGCCTTGACATTCGCAAGGTCATAAACGATCTTGAGGACCATCTCCTCCAACGTCTTGATTCTGTTGTCTTTCGCGAAAGATGATATTTTCTCCAGCTTGATTTGTGTCTGAGCATTATTCAAAGACACCTGAAACTTTGCTGCAGAAGCTGAAGCGTGGGCCAATGTGTGAAAAACCATCTCCCTTGTTTGTTTGTGCAAATCCATCTGATCTGCTAGATGCACGTCTTTCGCCTGGAATTCGAATGTGGCCCTTTTGTAATCTGAGATCACCTTAGGATCCGGTACCTATGCTTGGAGGTAGGCCATGTGCATCCTACCCTTTTCTGTGTCAAATGTTGAAAGGAGCCTATGTTGAGTTGTGGACGACTGCTTCCGAAACTGGGCATAAGTACTGCTAGTGAGGGTCTGGTTCTTCTTCTTGATTAATTCATATTTTTTGAAAATGCCCAACTTGGGCCCAGTTTTGCTTGGCTAAGTATCCAGGGGAGAATCTGTGGATTTTTTCGGTATTGTTGTTGTGATTTCTTTATGCTGGCTCGAACCGAAAGGCAGAATGATTGGCTTGACCCCTGTGGGAGCTACTGTGGTAGGTGGGACTTCTTTTTCTACTGTCGCACCAGGCGTTGAAACTGTCTTTGGCCTCTTGGTGTGCATATGGAACTCCTCTGATGACACCTCTGTTACAGGAGGAGACGACTCCTGTCGGGACCTCTTCTCCTTGGGGACCTGAGGTGTGGTAGTGGGTGGCACACTCGTCGAGGGCACCTGAGGTTCCACTTCAACTTGTTGTTCCACGTCCATCAAAGTGTCGAGCACCCATACTGTCTGATTTGCAAATTTCTCGATCTCTGGCTTAGACTCATGAGCATACGGGACATTCTTATTTTTCACCCTCATTTCAAAAATGATCCCGCATGGATCATAGTGCCAGGTGAAACTCGTAAAGAATTTCATCTCCTTCAACATTCTATCTGCTTCTTCCCCTGCGCCTCAACTATTGCAGATGAAAGAACCAATATGCCCCTTTATTCTCAATTGTTGCTTCTTCTTCAGGGAAACAAAATGCACGTCATCTGAATTCATTATCTGCCTAATATATTCTAATGCAAAAATTCTTACCGGTACATATTTTGGCAGCTTGTAGGGTGCCAATTCGCACCCGAAAACTCTGATCTCAGTGTGATTTTGATACAGGAGCCAGTCTCCTGTCTTTGCATTGTCCGAGAGATGTAGAATTCTCTGGACCTCTTCATTTATTCGTGGCTCAGGCCTGCCGCTCAGCATGCTTACCACTAGGTGGTAAAACTGATCAATGAAAGCTTTGAAGTTCACACTGTCACTAGCTAGGGCCTTCCGTCTGCATCCATCTTCTGCAAGGAGAAACTGAATTTATCGGCTTGAAAGTAAACGAACATGTACGCCAGTATGGAAGAGTATTTGAACATGCCCTCTGTGGCAAAATTCACGAATTGTTCGTGAATATTATCGGCCAAGAAGGTGTTGTAGTTGAATTGCGTTGTGGGATTTTCATTATTTGAGAAAATGGACAGAAAACCCAGGATGGGCTCATCTACCCATTGGTCAGAATAGTACCCAAGCAGGGCACAAAGGGAAGTAATGATTTGGTTTCCTTTAGTGGAGAACATGGAAGAAGGGTAAGGGGGATTGGTGGAAGGGAGTGGAGTAGAAGTGGGGAGGAAAAGCTTGAATATTTGAGCTCTCTGAGGAAAGGTCATTTTCTGATATAACTCAGTGAGGATTTCTAAATTGAAAGGGGACGCAGATTCAGCACGGGGAATTTGCATCATCTGGTCAATGTCTTCGGGAGTGATGAAGAAAAGGATGTCTCTAGATGAAGAGACGATGGCCTTCTGGTTAGGGATGTAATGGGCTTGGCATTTGAGGGCGAATTCTGGGAAATGATGAATCTGGGGAAAGAGATACCAGGGAAAATTGGACTCCCAGAGTCCAATTTCATCGCTCTGGTCCAGGAACACCTCCCAGAGCCATGACTGAAGATCCAAAGAGTCGAAGTCGCAAATGGTGTCTGCGATCAATCGATCTTTATCGACTAAGGGAATTTTTTCCAGGTCGACAGGGGGAGGAAGAAAAGGATTCTCCTCTCCTTCCGCTTGTCTTGGCTTTGACACCATTTCAGCAACTGTACCTGTAATAGACACGATATTAGTGGGGTAGACTGACTATAGATGAATGTGGTGGAAAAGCAATGGAGGCGTAAGAGTAAAATTTTCTGGTGCGATGGACAAATAGTGCATGAAGAGGGAAAACGGTAGTTTTATTTAAAACTGGGTCGGTTGGACGTGGGAAAATGGTCAGCATGACAACGAGTATATTATCCAGTTATTAATGGACAACGGGCCACTTGGGGGTGATATGGCAGGTGACGGTGGTCAAAACATATGGATGGTTGACGTGGCTGCTAGGGATTGGAGGTGATGGGAAGTGAAAGTTGTCATAAGGGGTTGGTCATGAGTGGAAAGGGTAAAGGACTGACAGCAGGGACTGACAGCAGTTATGGGATGGGACACAACCCCGGGAACAAGTGGGACAAGTGGACTCAGTGGAGGATGACGTCTATGAGTGACGGGGCTATCAGATAGCATGTGTGGGATTGAGGACTAGTAGGTTGTCGCCATGCATGACCAGGGGCTCGCCTAAGGGAAATATCC
>CBVK0100228175.1:0-25674 GCA_900067695.1 Picea abies | reverse complement strand
GGCCCAGTAATCAATGCAGAGTCGTCAGGTCTCATCTTTCTTCTACACCAACACGATTGAGCTCCGTTATTAGCTCACGAGGGCCAAATACTTCAGTAATATTGATCTGAAGTTTGGCTACTACCAAGTCCCAATAGAACAGACAAATGTTTGGAATACTGCCTTCAAGTCAAAAGAAGGTATTTTTGAATGGCTGGTTATGCCCTTTGGTTTAACAAATGCTCCAACAACTTTTATGAGGATGATAGATGATATCCTACAAACTTTCAACAATAATGTTTTAGTGATATATCTAGATGACATCCTCATATACAAAAAGATTTGGGTGGAAAACTTGCAACATATTCAACAGGTTTTGCACACCCTGCGACATCACAAATTATATGCAAACTTGGGAAAATTATCCTTCAGCATGGACATGGCCCATTACTTAGGCTACATCATTGATCAACATGGTGTGCATGTGGATCCAACCAAGATCTAGGTCATTTGTGACTCACAAGCCCCAACCACACTCACTGAACTTCAAATCTTCTTGGGCCTCCCCAATTTCTATTGTAGGTTCATGCTGGGATCCTCTCATATTGCATGGGCCCTCAACCAAGTAACCAGGGGTGGAGGCAAGGAAAAATTTGTGTGGGGCCTGTCCCAACAACAAGCCTTTGAAGACTTGATGAAGGATTTATGCTCATCCCCGGTACTTTCATTACCATACCTACAACATCCCTTTGAGATCGAGACAGATGCTTTAGACTATGCTGTGGTCGCCATTCTCACTCAACATGGCCATGCCATGGCATATCATAGTGAGACACTATCATATGTTGTCCGTAATTACCCTACTTATGACAAAGAAATTTAATCCATTGTGCAAGCCTGTCGCTAGTGGAGAAATTATATTCTTGGGAAGGAGACAATCATCCACATTGATCACAAGCCACTACAGTTCATGTAGACCCAAGGAAAATTGTAGAATGACTGCCATAATAGGTGGTCAACATACTTACAATGGTTCCACCTCAACATCAAGTATAAGAAAGGAAGTACCAATAGAGTTGTTGGCTGCCTCAGCCAACCTCCAGTCACGACACTCACCATGGTGCTAGACTCTTACAACCATGAGACCTCTAGATGGCCCTACCTCTACGAGACATACCATGACTTCTCCACCACCTGCCAAATGTTGGGCGCCAACTCAGTGGTTGATAATTTCCATCTTCAGGATGAGCTATTGTGTCATCTGGGACATCTCTGCATTCCATAAAGTAAGCACGTGAAGCTGATTTGGGAAGCTCACTATAGTCGGGTGGTAGGACACTTTGGCATTGAAAAGATAGTGGCAGCTTTGCAGAAACATTTCTGAAACTTTGACAGGATGTCGACAAGTATATATGATCTTGTACTGCATGTGCTATTTACAAACTAACCAGTAAGAAACAATGCTTGTACACCCCTTTGCTTACTCCTATCAAGCCATGGGAATCCATCTCAGTTGACTACATGTCGGGCCTCCCGTCCACCAAGAGGGGAAATGACTATGTTTTTGTGGTTGTTGATCGCTTTTCGAAGATGGAGTTTCTAGTTGCTTGCAAGAAGAAAATCACATCAGAATCCACTTCCAAGCATTTCCTTGAACAAGTATAGTTACATTTTGGGATGTCACAAAGCATTATCTCAAATGATGACAATCGGTTCCTCAACTCATTATGGTTGAGCCTATGGTCACTGCTGGATACCAAAATCACCAAATCCACTTCCTTCCAACCCCAGACAAAATGACAAACTGAGGTCGTTAATCAGATGGTTGTACATGTCCTGTGCATGTACAATTCAAAACACCCCCACACATGGGATGAGAGTCTTCCCTATGTCCAACATAGCTACAATAGAGCCCTGCATAGCTCAACTGGCTACAACCCCTTTGAGGTAGGGTTGGGATTCCAACCATTGGGCCCCATGAATGTTGCACTACCCTTGGAAACCACCTCAGCCGAATCGTCCCCTGCTCCACCAGAAGATGACAAAGCCACCTAGTTCATGGAGCATATCTAACACCTCCACCAACAGGTTTAGAATATTCTAAAAAAGTCTAATGTCAAGTACAAGCAACACCACGATCAATATCGGGTGCCACATAAGTTTTAGGTGGGAGACAAAGTTTGGTTTCATTTGCAAAAATAATGCCTTACAGGGCGTCATCAGAAGATTCACCCACTCTGTTATGGGTTGTACACCATCACCAAGGTTGTGGGTGACAATAATTTTGATCTCAACATTCCCCCCTTCCTTTGTCTGCATCCAGTCTTCAACGTGGCTCTCCTTCGACCATATTTCCCACCATTATTGGACACCTCAAAGATAACAGAGCAATTGACATCAAAAAATCTCAAACCTGACTACATGCAATAGGAATCCAGTGATCATATTGTGGGCACACAGATCAATGGCACTCGACAACAAAGTATCCAACTGTATTGAGTTTTCAAAGCAAGGCAACTGCTGCACCAAGGAAAGTGGGTCACCTGGGGCCAAATTCAAAAAACATTTCCTCATCTAATGGGGGAAATCAACACAATGGAGACCATTTATTCCTAAGGAGGGAGGATTGATCCAAGTGGATATCGGTGGCCACCCACCTATTCCACCAACTTGAAAAACAATTTTCCACCTTGGCAATTTTTCGGTAATTTTTCGGGTTCCAAACGTTCGGGGTCGTTTTGAGGCCCTAAATGATGTTTTTTGGGGATTAGGGGCCCAAGTGACTATTGAAAGCAATTTCTTGGGCCAGTCGAAAATTCTTCTTATCGGTTAGACCTTTCCAACGGGCTATCGTGCGCCTAGAATGAATATTGTATGCAAAAGTTACGACCCTGGGAAGTTGATGTACTAACTTACCCAAACGAGGCCACATGACTTTTGGTGCTTCATCTCCTAGGGTTAGGTTTTTGGATGTCTAGGGTTTTTGACATTTCTTTTTATCGTCAAAGTCCTTCAGAGCCTCATTTTAATCATCTTCTTGTTAATGAGTGCAACCTTCACATCTCTTCTCAGAGAAAAGCCACCACCATTCTAGCAAGCTTGTTTTCCGTTGCATTTTACAATTTCAGCTTATTCACTTATTGAATAGAAAACCAATTTTACTATATCTCGCTTATTTTGTGTTAAGACTCTTTTAATAATCTGTATTCATTTCATTCTTCTCATAAAATTTGGATCAATGGTATCAGAGTGGTCTGCTCCTTGTCACCTTAATGCATTTCCCCAATGAAGTCAGGGTACAAAGAATTGGGTCTTGAGCTTGTTTCTCTTGAGGAAAAAATATTTTTCACACCCAAGTGACCTCTCATGGAAGGAGAAAATAAAGATGGGACAAGAGATCCTTTCAAAATGATGCTTGAGGAATCTCTCATGCAACAAAGGAATGAGATGATGGATAGTTTCGTGCAAATTCTTCGACGACTACCAACAGACGACGCATCTTCCTCGAGCGGAGGAACTTCCCCCTTCAAGGTACAAATCAACTTCGATATTCCTATATTTGAAGGTTAGATAGACGCAGATGCTGTAGAAAAGTGGTTGAATCTAATAGAAGGGTATTTTTCTATCCATAACTTTTCGAGTAGAGAAAAGATTAATTTTGCGCTCCTCAAAGTCGTTCCCCATGTCAAAGATTGGTGGGAAACTTTCTGTGAGAAAAAGGAAAGAAAGGAACCCTCATTATTTACAGTCAAGACCACCTGGGAATCCTTCAGGGATGATATTAAGGAGAAATACTACCCTATCATATGTTATGATGACTTGTATACCAAATAGACCACACTGCGCCAAGAAAGAGACCAAACAGTGCTAGAGTTCAAAAATATCTTGCATACCTTGCGCAAGAAGCTGGGTATCAAAGATTCAGAGAGACTTCTGGTGCTCAAGTTTCATGGTGCTCTGCATAGATACATCTAGACCAAAATTTAATTTCTATACATCTCGTCCTTGGGCACGACCTATCGATATGACATCAAAATCGAGCAGGAGATCAAACAAAAGATGCGACAATTTGCGCCTGGGAACCCCTCACTGCAAAAGCCAGGAAAGGGAAGCCCCAACCCATAAAACAAAGGATAGAGAAAATATGGACAATATTAGGACAACCAATCCAATCCATAAGAAAGTAAGGACAACAAAAAGACAAAGAAAGATATCAGGAAGTGGTGCGAATTCCATAAGAGCCCTTGGCATAACACTGATGACTACTATTGAAATGAGTCGCTGGTGGTCAAAGTGAAAGGATCTAAATCAAATGTGGGTTTTGACTCTGATTCAGAGACAGAAAGGGGAAGACAGATCATTGGCGTGGAACCCAGTGCCACCGTTGCTACTAGCAAGCTATAGCCTGGTGAACTAGATGATCCAGAAGAAGGAGAGCACCTCTTCCATTCATAGATGTGGGTAAAAGGCACCCCTCTGCACTTCATCGTTGATAGCGATAGCCAAAAGAACCTAATATCAGTAGAGGTCGTCAAGCCGATGGACCTATTTCCAAAGCCACACCCACAACCCTACACCATTGGATGGCTCTGCCAAGGAAGTGATCTCCGCATCAACCAACAGTGTCGACTGTCGTATGACATAAATCCCTTCAAAGACGAGGCAATGTCTAATGTTGCTCCTCTCAAATTTTGTAATGTTCTTTTGGGCCAACCTTATTTATGGAAACGTCATGATTTATATGAGTCTAGGCCTCGTAGTGCTATTATTACTTTGAACATGAAATTGTACAGGATACCCGAGGCAGTCCCTCCTACTGCTATTTCCTTGATCTCTACAAAGTAATGCAGGAAGGTCATCTCTAAGACCGGGAAATTTTTCTTCTTTGTGATTCGCTCTCAAAGTGAGAGAAAGATCACAACCACATCCAGGGCCTCCGCGACTGATCTCTCTACACAATAGAAGCAAGTGGATAAGGTCATGGAAGAATACTCATATATCTTCTCCTCTCCTACTAGGGTACCTTTTCACTGCTATGTCAATCATCCCATTGATCTGACCCTAGGCACACCACTACCTAATGGTCTAGTCTACTACCACTCTCTATTAGAAAATAAGGAGATTGAGAGGCAGATCTAAGAATTTCTCCACAAGGGGCACATCCGTCCCAGCTCATCATCTTGTGGGAGCCCAATCATGTTGGTGCAGAAGAAAGACGAGACCTGGAGACTATGCATTGGTTATTGATCCCTGAATAAAATCACAGTTCGAAGCTGGTACCCAATTCCATGAATCGATGACCTCCTTGATTAACTCACGGGGAAAAAATATGTCAGTAAGATAGATTTGAAGTCTCGCTACCACCAGTTCCTAATAGAATAGACATATGTATGGAAGACTTCCTTCATGTCAAAATAAGGTCTTTTTGAATGGCTGGTCATGCCCTTTGGTTTGACAAATGATCCAACATAATTTATGAGGATGATGGACGATATACTATGACCTTTCATCAATAATTTTGTAGTGGTGTATCTGGATGACATCCTCACCTACAACAAGACTTGGGGTGGAACACTTGCAACATATTCAGTAGGTTCTGCACACCCAACGACAGCACAAACTATATGCAAACTTGGAAAAATGATACTTCGGCATGGACAGGGTCCATTACTTAGGCTACATCATTGATCATCATAGTGTGCATGTGGATTCAACCAAGATCTAGGTCATCTGTGACTGGCCAGCCCCAATCACACTCATTGAAATTTGAAGCTTCTTGGGCCTCGCCAATTTCTATCGCAGGTTCATGTTGGGATTCTCTCATATTGCGTAGGCCCTAAGAAGGGTAACCATGGGTGGCATCAAGGAAAAATTTGTGTAGGGCATGTCCCAACAACAAGCCTTTGATGAATTGATGAAGATTTTGTTCTCATCCTCGGTACTTTCATTACTAGACCTGCAACATCCCTTTGAGATCGAGATAGATGCTTCAGATTATGTTGTGGGTGTCGTTCTCACTCAACACGACCACCCCGTGGAATATAATAGTGAGACACTATCAGATGTTTTCCGTAAGTACCCTAATTACGACAAAGAGATGTAATCCATTGTGAAATCCTTTCTCTAGTGGAGACATTACATTATTGGGAAGGAGACAGTCATCTACACAGATCACAAGCCACTACAGTTCATGCATACCCAAGGAAAATTGTAGAATGACCACCATCAGAAGTGGTCAACATACTTGCAGCAGTTCCACCTCAACATCAAGTATAATATAGGAAGTACCAACTGAGTTTTTGAATGCCTCAATCGACCTCTAGTCATAGAACTCACCATGGTGCTAGACTCTTGCGACCATGAGACCTCCAAGTGGCCCCATCTCTACGAGACAGAGCCTGACTTCTCCACCACCTACCAAATGTTGGGCACCAACTCAGTGGTTTCTAATTTCCATCTTCAGGATGAGATGTTGTGTTTCCTGAGCCATATCTGCATTCCATCAAGCGAGTGCATGAAGATGATTTTGGAAGCTCACTACAGTCGGGTGGCAGGACACTTTGGCGTCAAAAATACATCGAAAGTGTTGCAGAAACATTTCTACTAGCCGAAACTTCGACAAGTTGTCAACAAGTATATCAGGTCCTTCACCACCTATGCTATTTCAAAATCGACCAATAAGAAATAGGTCTTGTACACCCCTCTACCTACTCCTAATAGGTCATGGGAATCCATCTCAATGGACTACATGTTAGGCCTCCCATCCACCAAGAGGGGAAATGCCTGTGTTTTTGTGGTTGTTGATCTCTTTTCGAAGATGGCAATTCTAGTCGCCTGCAAGAAGAACATCACAAGAGAAGCCACTTCCAAGATCTTATTTTAATGAGTATGGGTACATTTTGGGATCCCACAAACCATTATATCATACCGTGAGAGTTGATTCCTCAGCTCATTCTGGTCGAGCCTCTGGTCACTGTTGGATACCAAGCTCACCAAATCCACTACCTTCCACCCCCAGACAAAAGGCCAAACTGAGGTTGTCAATCATATGGTCGTACATATCCTTCGCATGTACAATTCAAAACACCCCCACACATGGGATGAGAGTCTTCCCTATGTCCAACATAGATACAACCGAGCCCTGCATAGCTCAATTGGCCACAACCCCTTTTAGGTGGGGTTGGGATTCCACCCATTGGGCCCCATGGATGTTGCACTACCCCTCGCGACCACCTCAACCGATTCGTCCCCTGCTCCACAAGAAGCTGACAAAGCCACCTGGTTCATTGAGAGGAATCAACACATCTGCCAATCGGTTAAGGATATTCTATAGAATTCTAATTCCAGGTACAAGCAACGCCATGATCAACATCAAGTGCCACATAAGTTTCAGGTTGGTGACAAAGTTTGGTTGCATTTGCAGAAAGAATGCCTTACAGGGCCCCATCAAAAGCTTCACCCACTCCTTTATGGGTCGTACACCATCACCAATGTTATGGGTGACAATTATTTTGAGCTCAACAATCCCCCCTTCCTTGTTCTACATCCAGTCTTCAACGTGGCTCTCCTTCAACCATATTTCCCACCATTATTGGACACCTCAGAGATAGCAGAGCAGTTGACATCAATAGAGCTCAACCATGACTACATGCAACAGACATCCACTGATCCTATTGTGGACACACAGGTCAAGGGCATTCAACAACAAAGGATCTAGGTTTATCGTGTCATCAAAGCAGGGCAGTTGTTGCACCAAGGAAAGTGGCTCACCTGGGGCCATATTTAGAAGAAATTTCCTCATCTAATGGGGGAAATCAATGCAATGGATACCATTTCTTCCTAAGGAGGGAGGATTGATCCAGGTGGATATCGGTGGCCACCCACCTATTACACCGACTCGAAAAATAGTTTTCCACCTTGGTAATTGTTCGATAATTTTTTGGGTTCCAAAATATCGAGGTTGTTTTGAGCCCCTAAACGAAGTTTTTGGGGGATTTGGGGCCCAGGTGACTAACATAGACATTTACCTAGGGTAGTCAAAAAAAAATCTTTTCAATTATGTCTTTCCAACAGGCTATCATGCGCCTAAAATGAAGATCGTATGAAAAAGTTATGACCCCGCTAAGTTGATGTACTAACTTACCCAAATGTGGTCCACGTGACTTTTGGCACTTCATCTCCTAGGGTTAGGTTTTTGGATGTCTAGGGTTTTGACATTCCTGTTTATTGTAAAAGGCCTTCAGAGCCTCATTGTAATCATCTTCTTGTGAATGAGCACAACCTTCACATCTCTTCTTAGAGATAAGCCGCCACCATTCCAACAAGCTTGTTTTCCACTGCATTTTAAAGTTTCAACTTATTTCCTTATTGAATAGAAAACTAGTTTTATTGTATCTGTGTTATTTTGTGTTAAGCCTCTTTTAATAATCTGTATTCATTTCGTTCTTCTCATAAAATCCGGATCAATCATTTCCCATGTTTTCTTTGGTGACACATTTACATAAGAACCCAATTCTAAACTGACATTGTCCACATCATATTCCCCAATCTATGCACTTAGTCTGAACTCTCCATTGGTCCTCTTATTGGGAAGTACCTGATTCACTACCCTCTATGCAGTAGGAAATTCCCTTTCTTGCGTGCAATGATCAATCATTTTTTGCAATACATTCAATGAAGCTTCATCTTTCATCAACACTAACTCATGATGAAGTGGGAGGTAAGAGGGAATCAAAACCAGAACCCAAATCATAATGTACAAAATATATAAGATGAGAAACTCAATGAAGGGAGGAAGAGTGAGAAATGGGTCGGGAAAACAATAAGACCTATGCTGGAATTTGACCCTCATTTATAAAAGGAGACATATCAGAGGAAAAGAAAAGATATCCTAGGACCATATTAGGTACAGGTTGTACAAGGATTCGTGAAGTCATGAGCTAAGTGCCCTAGTTGATTACAATTGTATTATATTATTGGTCCTCTACCTCCTCTGCCAAAATTCCCTCTACATAGATCTATGCCAAATCCTCCTCAACTTCCTATATTAAATCCTCTCTGATTATGATACTGTGGAACACCTCCTTCTATCAAAAAAATTTCCTCCAGAATTATATACATATCTAAAGTGCACTCTCTCATTAAATCGAATGTGTGATAATATTTCTCTTCATGCCCGACTGACTTGCAAAAGTTACAAAATAAATTCCTTAGAATACTCTAGTATTTATGCAGCAATAGACAAGTAGGTGGTCGATGTCCCCACTTCTTACATATTTCACAATACCCTCCTCCTGGTAATGGTTTTGGTCCTCCAGTTTCCAAACACTTCACAAAAGAGACAAATTCATCCTTATGGTGGCCTTCCGTCCTACACTTGGTACACCAGACTTGTTCCCTCTTCTCCTTCCCTTTTGTAAGATCTGTTAATTGAATGGTTGAGGAAACTAACTATGTCTAGAATTGCACCATTCCCCCACCATATCCTATAGGATATGCTTCCAGATTCATCGCAATATCCAAGGATTTATGTTGTGACATAACCTTTTGTTGCACCAATGAGTAGTGAATGTGTGGAAATAGTCCTGCAATAAACCATTCTCTATGCTATTGATCATGAATCTAAAATGTCAATCTACCCATAAAATCCTTAAATCTTTGATCATAGTACCAAACTGATTCAGTCTGCACCTATTTGATTTCCTTTAATTATGTAATGTACTGCGACTCAAATTTTGGCTTGTTGAACTCTTTCAACAATGCTTGTCTAATTTCTACTAAATTCCTCGCTTATCTTGTAGGTGTGGTACTCTACAGTTTCATATATTTCAGTATTCTCCACTAATATTTCTAACTGGATTCAGTCAAAATAATCATAAATTCACTTAAGAAAATATCATGCAACTCTGTGAACACATACCATTGTTCATCTCTCATCCAAGGGTTTCTATTCTCTCCTTTGGAAAACTCTCACTCCTTCCTTTCCATCCATTCAACGATCTCTTTATTAGTTGGCTTCCAAAGCATACCCTCAATTACAGATTCTGGGTCCTGAAAATGAAACCATTTGTTGGTGTGCAATTCTAAGACCCTAGGTTCAAGTTATCTAACCAAAAAAACCCTTCATATATCGACCCTTTTGACATCACCTACATGTAAGTTAAGTCTCACCTGAGGTATCTATTGGGAGTGTAGGAACCAAGATTTTGTAGGAATGAGGGGATGTGAGGTCATCAACATGGTCATTGATACTTATATACCCTCTGCACAATATTTTGTGTCTCTTATCCCTTGATTAATTGGTAAAACCAATTATACAGTATCATTATAACGCAAATTGCAACATATAACATTCACTGGAACAATTATAATTATTGTGCATTACTCAGACCTATATCTAATCGTGCATAAACAAAACATTCATGAACAATAACATAAACAAACATATTCATACACATAATTTAACGTGGTTCACCCAATCCTTGGGATACATCCACAACAATTGGCTTCTTTATTATTCTCCATGCAATCATCTAAGGCTCACACACTACACTACAATATATACATCATGATATCCTTCCCCATCTCGCCTAGCCACTCTGTAGTGCAAGCCTCTCTCTATAAACTCTCCCCTAAACCTTTAGACACAAAATCTCTCTCATTCTCGGCCTATTATCTTAGCCACAACAACCTATTCTCTTACTCACAGTGAACCCCATCCTTCCCAAGCCATTAAATATTTGTAGACTAAGTTTAGGGCTCAAAACACTACTAGATTATCCCAAAACCCTATGACAATTCATTATGAATCATTACAACTCATGAAAACACATAGTTCATGTGTGCTTTTTCTACCTTCACGCATGCATGCTGATTTTCCTTCCTTTTCACTTGCATGTTGCTTTACCTTCCTTTTTTCCTGCCTATTTTTTTTCATGCTTTATCTCCTTGCTTTATTTCCTTGTTTTATCTCCTTTCTTTATTTCATTTCATGTTCTTATGCACCGCCAAATGCACTTTTACTACACACTCTGATATTGAATGTGCCTTTATTGTGCACTATGATCTTGAATGTTCCTTTACTACGCATCTCCTAAATTCTTAAGATATTTCTCAAAATTGCATCCAAAATGCATGTCCAACAAGTTCCAGCTCCGTCTCTAAACTATCTTGCTTCACCACTTACTTCTTCTCCTACAGACATCCCATCGACCACCAACCTCTCCATCATATGAAACTATCTGCCCCATCTTGTACCACATGTGCTCATGGGGAGATCAACTCTCGTGGGTGGCATCATTGAAGTGACATTTGACAGGCTCCCTAGTATTATTTTTTCCCACTTGTTGATAGTTTGGATCATGTGGCTCTTCTTCGAAAATATTCTTCGACTGTCCATTTGTCCTATCCCTAATGTTTGTCACCCCATCTGGCTCATATTAACATTATTAATGATTTCTTTGTTTTTAAATTAAATTTGAGATACATCACTCATTTAAATTTACAGTTGTTATAAAATGTTTAACTTTCGTTTTATGAAATCATTTATTTTGGATTGTGATTGCAAAAATTTATAACCATTAATGCCATATAAACTTGTTTAACTCTTCTTCAAGGTGAATTGTTTGTTGTCCAACAAGATACAATATGTTGATTAAACATATTTAGAAACATAAATACTTAAATATGATTAGTGAAATGACTCTCATTTGAATAATTATGTCTTTCATATAGTGTAATAATAACATTATAATATAATTATTCAGTAATAATAATGTTATTTTTTTAATTTTTATTATTCAAATATTACAAGACAACATTATAATATATTTTTTTACTAAAATCACAATTATTATATTTTGATTTTTCCAAAGATTTTATTAATTTATATTATCCAACTTTTATAACATATTTAATTTAAAATATTAAATATAAAGAATAATAATATATTTTGATCTATAAGCTTTCCATGAAATGGTTTCACAATTTTTTGCTCCATTAATAGCTTTATGAATCTTCTATTAAAAACGTCTATAAGTATTAGTGGAATATTCTATTAAAAAATATGCTAAGTAATGTATTTCGTTAATTTTGTATTAAAATGTATGGAAATATTGGATTTTGTTAATGCATGAAAAAATCAATTTGAATAATTATTCATATGAAAAGTTATTTTTTCATCTATTTTAATGATAAAGTTATAATAGTTGTTCATTAAATTTGTAATAGTTATATTTAATAATTTTTATTATTCGAAAATCATAATTAATTAAAATTAAATTATTAAATATAAAAACTAACTCATTAATAATAATGAATTTCAATCTTTGTTTTCAATCTTTGGATTCAATGGTAACAATTTATATCCAAGCTTTCTCTTTACCTCTCCCCCCCGTATCTCTCTCTAACACCAAATGCTAATTTCCAAATCATTTTTTTAAAATAAAATATACTTTAAAATAACTCTTTACTATTGTATTATACAAATACGTCACCAACTTTGTGATATCTCAATTAATGCTTAGTAATTCAAAAGTTGACATCAACATATGTTAATACAATAAAACCTTTTTTTTTTTTTATAATAAACAATAAATATGACAATAAAAATATATCAAAACCACATTTTATGCTTGTACTATTTAATGTATTTTCAATATGGTACTTGTAAATGGTTGTTAAATTTTCATATCCAACATTATAAAATGAAGAAGAAAAAAACATATTTGGCCATTATAGATACCCATAGTAAAATGACACTTCCACAATATAAATGTTGAAACAGATCATTTACATATCAATTTTCGTTGTCATCATCTTGATTATCTTCCTCTCTTGGCATTACAACATTTTTGTTCTAAAAAAGATGTTTATATCTTGGATCATGTCTTAGTAAGAACCACCAATCCCCATCCAACACATCTGGGTAAAAAAACACTTGGTTGCAATGTTTTGGGAAAACATAATGCTCCTTAGTTTCAACCCACATATTTTTAGAGTTAATACATATTAGCCTACTATCATGACCTTCCTTTACATTAATTCGGTCAAAGGTATCCCACCACTTGCAACTAAAAATAACACATTGAAAAGATGAGAATTCTACTTGCAGGATCTCTAGTATCTTTCCAACGTAACCTAACTTCCCCTCTATTAGGTTTTGATCATGGTGGCTAACACAACTGGATTGGTCGACCTCTACTTCCACTCCAAAATCTTGTGTGATGTGTCCATCATCAACATACTCAGCAAAAATGATGTCCATATACCCACATAGATGGAAACAAATGCACCTATAAAAATGTGAACAACGGACATTGTCATATGTCTAATAACCCAAGCATTAATAAAAACATAATACATGTTACAATTCAAATGTGCAATATTATAAATTGAAAGTGGTACTCAGAGAGGTTATTACATAGTTGTTGCACCTGATCCCTATGTTTAGTGCATCCGGATCTTCTCCACATGGGTTATGACTGAACACCACATATTTCTCTTGTATTTAGTCAGCCACCAACCGTTAGGGAACATTTTTGGCATATTTTATTTTAAATGATCAAGATAAGGCATGCTCCTACCATTCAACCATGTAAATGTTTCATTTCATTGTATCATTTCCTTATTTTCTCTTCATACAACATAACCCATGGTCGCATTGTAAAGAACAAATTTATTGATGGAATCAATTTCTAAATTCATTGATGTATACACGAATTCAAAATGAATAATATGAGATCATATATATATTATCAACTTTAGTGTAAACAATTGTTTTGTACAAATTTGACAAAATATAAGTGACTTACTCCTTATCAAGCACCTTTTTTTGTTCATTTGGAGTAGCTCCCTTTCCCTTTCTTCATCATCTTTTTGGTCATACAAAACCACTTCCCCTGGTTTTTCATCAATCTTCTTGATGTACTCACTGGAATAATAGAATGAATCATATACTATGTACCCCTTTGCAATAGAGCCCTCTGGTTTTTCCCTTTATCGAACGAACCCCTTCAATTTTTTCATGTACATCTCTAAGAAGCACATCTAACAACATGAGAGCACCCCGACTAATTCAACCTCATCAGGTAGGTGAATTAGAAGATGAAATTGCAAGTCCATAAAACTCGTGGGTAGTTCCTTTTATCGCACAATATGTACTTGCCCAAATCCCAAGGCAAGTGAATACAATATTGACATAACAAGGGGTGACCTATCACTATCACCTTAATAGGAAACCCCTTTCTATTTAGGAGTATGTAAAAGTTACCCCAAGGGAGACATCCCTGGTGACCTAAAGGGATGATAAGACTAAGGCAAGGATGCAAGAAAATCCCCTTCTAACTGGTCACTCAAGTCAAAAGGTTCTTAAGGTCTTTAATGGATGAAGCAATAGAAAAAATGGAGTGTACCTTCCCAGAACAAGACAAGAAAGAAAATATGTCGGCTTTCAAGTAAAACATATGATGTTAGTTCTTATTAAGACCATGAACCTTCAAAAACTAGGCTAGCTGATATAAAGTTGCAGCAATGTAACAATTTACAATAGCAATATGTATTTTGTAACAACCACAAAAAATATGCCTTGAAATTGCTTGAAAAGGACAAGAAAATGTAGCTTTAACTAGGCATAATGATAATTAATTGTCACAACCAAATTTGGCAATGTCTAGCTAGCATTAAATGTCACTTTTGCAGAGAATTTTCTATAGTTAGATGGTTGTATCAATATTTTGTAACAACAACAAACTCTAGTGCTCAAAATTGTAAGGAAACACCATGTAAACTTAGCATTTATCTAGTATATTGATTGACAATTCTCACAAGCAATTTCTTAGTGAGCTAATTGCAAGTTATGTAGGTGAATGCAACAAATTAGCATGAATTAGTATGCTTGTAGTAGTGATTTGCAACAACAACAAGTTATCCAAGGAATTAGTCTAGTTTAGGGTTAGTAAAAGTTAGCAAAAGCTTCAAGGAATAAGGTTTGAGTGTTTGGTTGATTAATCATTCACTATAGTGAGTAGACTAGTTCCTTTTAGGGTTTATGGAGTCAACAATAGAAATGACAAAACTTGGAGAAAAGTAGCAATGATAATAATTTTCAAAGGAGAAGGGATGGATGGGTGAGGTGTTGGCACTTCAAGGCCTCAAGCATCCAAATCCTAAACACAAATTTGCTAGAGAGTAGGGAATCTTAGGCCCTAGCTAATATTCCTTCCTTAAACTATTTAAAGAGTGTATGCAATAGGAAATTAGAGTGAAGCTACTAGAGTTGTAGCACTTTAGGGAAATTAGAGTGAAGCTACTAGAGTTGTAGCACTTTAGGGCTCTAGTAGCCACATCTAAACAAAATGTACTTGAGAAAATTAGACAAGTAGTAAACTGTAGAGAGAAAAACATAACTTATGTTTCTCTTCTAGGGTTTAAGAAAGCAATTTCATAATCTTTAACATGAAACAAGTAAAATTTAACACAAGAATTAATTTACATAAACAAATTGCATATTTTCTACTTACTTCACCAAGAATAATCAAGCCAAAACCTATTTGAAGATCTTCCACCATGAAAAATAGCCAAGATACATCAAACCATGCCTCTCCAAGAAGTTGCAAACTAGTTATTTTAGCCAATAGCCCTTAAAGAGGGTGCAAATTTCAGTTCACACTAAGTGTGTGATGGGTGATGATGAAAAAATGAGAGTACTTTCTCTTTATTTATACAATACTAATGACCTTAATTATTATTTTTAGGTCAAATAAAGGCCGACCTAGCCAAATTACATCAAAATCTAGTTTTTTACATAAATAAAGTAATTATCCCCTGAAATAATCTCCAAGGGTGATGTCATTCCCTCCGAGGGTGACATTGAGCCCCTAAAGTGGGACGTTGGGCTCCAAATGCAGAACATCTAGCCTCAAAATTCCCTGAATGATGCCCACACATGCCAACCAGCTCACAATTTCCCTCAATATGCAAACCCTAGCTCTGGATGATGTCGAGGGTCATAATGGTGATGTCATGGGCTCTCAAAGTTCAACATCCAGGTGGAAGAGAAAGATCCCCCTGGGTCCAAGTCTTCTAGAGTGTCTCCAAGGGAAACATCCTTGTTTCTTCCTAGTGCAAGTCTATGATGTCTTCTTTCATCTAGTTGGAGTTACAACATCTATTTGTGGGATTTCAACCCCATGGAGGTCTGAGCTAATCATTCCCCCATGTGTACCTATCCATTGGGAAAAGTCTTGTAGAAAAAAAAAGTACACCCTCCAGGGGTTCATATGTCACAAGGATCATAACATGTAAATCACACCCAATAATTAAATTACCCAAACATGTGCATAAAACCTCCTTTTTCCCAAACAAATTCTCAAAGACGCTATGCAATTTAACAAGTCAGGTTTGGAGAAGGTCTTAGGGTGTCATATTGGGATAATCCTCCTTAAGTTTGGGGTGTTTCCCAGGTGAGAACCAATCCAAGTCATGTAAGTGTGTGAGGTGGCATGGGGTACAATGATAACAGAGAAATGTAGATATTACATGTGGGTGCCTTTGTAGAGGGTGAGCTGCACCTTGTCATAGATACCATTTTTCCTATCCCATTCAATTCCTTTTATTCTCAGCTTCATTGCTTTTGATATTTTTCTTTTATGCTTCAAGGGAAGAGTTGAGGGACATTGTCCTAGTTTGGTGACTAGAGGTGACAACCTTATCCACAAGAATTTCATGGTGATGAGAAGGTTGGATCGTGATTAGACCCCCTTTCTTTTGGCTATGCCACCAAGAGCCACTACCCTAGTTTGGTGACCAGATAGATGGTAGTTTCATACCGCTACATGTCCATGGTCATAATAGGTTGGCTCATGATGAGACCTCCCATCCACCAACTAATACCTTGAGTGTTTATTTATCTTATGGGTTCCCTTTTATTACTAAGAATATTTTTACTGCTTTTTCAGGAATCCCTGGGTGAAGCATCTCAAAGGTTTCATTTTTATCTTTTAACTCTTGCCAACTACTTTTACCCTCTGGGCCTTTAGCCCCTTCTTCCCACAAGGCAAGGTACAACCCTTCCTACTATGGAAATTCCCAATGCCCGAACAAGGGTAAGGGGGAAATGAGATGAATAAATATGGAAAGTGGTATGTATGGAGGGAATGGACGATGGACTTTCATAGACCCACCTAGTGTAAACCCATCCTAAAGGGAGATAAACTTACTAGGGAATCATGTCTCCCTTCCACGTTTGAACAAGTTAAAGAGCATAATTTCAAAGAAAACGTTATGAAATGAAGGATAATTCAATGCAACATAATCAAGTGCTTCGATAATCAAAGTGACACATACCATGATACCCATACTCATTACCTCATGGAGAAATACTTACTACTACTTTAGGACCAGGCTGGTGGGATGGATATTGTTGCTACTGATAAATGAGTTGCATTGAAGAAAAGAGGGGACCTCTGGGGCCATGCTCAAGTCATCCAGCTCTCGACACTCCATGCCTAGGACCTGTGGGCCTTGAGACACGATCTCCTTAGTTATCCCTAGGTTATGGGATAACAATTCCTTCTCAAACATATAAACAATCTCATTGATCTCTTGATTCCACCGTGGAATGATAGCCGTATGAATCTCCTTTGATGTGATCCAATGTATAAATGCAAATAATTTTGATATCGCATGTCACAAGTCCTAGGGAAATTCATGGTTTACACAACCACACATGAGCAAAGGATGACGACACTACAAAATAGACACACACAAATTCATTAATTACCATAAATCTGTGAGTGCATAGCATATTTTTACTAAAGGTATAAATGAAGAATCATGTATTTAACATACATACCCTTAGAAGGTTTATATGGTCATGTGATTTCAACCTTTATAAATTCCCTTCTACATTGAAGCAATGTCGTAGATTCAACCCATATAAATAAGGCACCTTCATGCCCAATATAACATCCTTTTCCATAAAAATACAATCTTTCTTCAAAATCCATGGGACATCACCTTTTTTAAAAGACCAAGAGGGACCAACCTCTCCTCTAGTTTATTTTCTTTGCCAATGTCTCTTTTAGTATTTGAAGCAATAATATCTCTCCTAAAAGCCAATTTGTCATTTTTATTTGATGATATATGCCTCCATAAAGAAGATGAAACATTTTTGAATATATGCATGGGATCTAGTAAGTGGGCAATATTAAGATGCTCCCAATATGGAAGTTCATAAAGTACATATTTCTTTTTCATCACAATGGGAATATTCTCAACATAGGTGTAAAAAAATTCAAGATCATCGAACATAGGTTCCCCATTCGAATCAAACAAGTATGTCATTTCCTTCTCTTTCTCTATGTCTTAGTCCCTAATCTAATCTGTTAGTGTCATTATTTCAAGCCTTCGGATTCTCTCTAGTTCACTATTGAAAGAAAATGCAACTCTTCTATAAGGATGGCCTTCTGGGAGGAATACCCTTGAACAATCATACATCGACTTTCGCTGGTAGTTGGACCACCTAGCCTTTATAGAAGGTCCACAACATTTATATACTTTATACCCTTTTGTTATAATACCTACGATGTTATTGTATACAGATCACATTAGTGTCAAAAATATAGTTGCAACAAATTAAGTATGCCAAATAACATTACATATATAAAAAAATCAATCAACATGATTACCAAAACAAAATCTTAGTCCTAGATAATCATGCATGGTGTATGCACATATGCCATACAACGTAAAATACCTCTCCATTGGGATGGGTCTTGATACATAATATACATGTATTTGTTTCCATAATTACTTAAATTCATCGATTAGTGGTTGGAGGTAGACATCCATTATCTTCATTTGTCTTCTACCCGAGACTATAAGAGCCAACATAAGATGTTCCTTCTTCACGGAAAACCATGGCAAAATATTGTTATGATCACTACCACTGGCCAAACAAAATAGTTGGTGTTTTGGAAGGAATATGGGTTAACTCCATCCATGGATATGCTCAATCATAGGCTTCATACTTCATCCTTGAATTTATCGAGCCATGTATCTTCTATATTATTCATGGTTATTGAATCTATTGGGATTCAAATAACTCCTGGATCACTTCTATGTGAGGTATGCCACCCCTGCAACATGACTAATTGTTTGCAACAAAACAGTTTTTGAATCCTTGGAATTATAAGCATGTCCCTCAATATCCTATGAGGAGGACCATGTGCCTTTCCATTATTTTTTGATTGATGGTACCTGTCATGCCCACATTCTCGACATATATGTTTGTACACATATTTGTTTATGTATATAATACAATCATTTGCACATGTGTTGTATGTATGTACTCAACACCCAACATTTTCATCATTTTATTTGCCTCTACACAACTATCAGGAAATACATTGTCACTTGGAAGTACCTTATCTTTGAGTAACCTGAAATTAGTGGGAAATAGAAGTGTAAACTATCATTAAGCATGAATAAAATAAAATAAAATTAATCTTTCATTGTGTGACAATATTTCTTAAAAAATTAGGGAACTTAATGTTTAGTCACCTCAAAAATGTTGAGAAACATGTGTTTGACATACCATACACTACTTTCAAGTTGTACAATAACATTTTTGTCCCTAGTTAGGTATACCTTGACCCTTGTTGAACAAAGAGAGGGGTGGTGGAAGAAAAGTTTAGGCTTTCAAAGAAGGTATCTATAACATCAACGCCATCCCCTAGTTCATTTTGTTGGAATGCATGTAACAACATTACCTCCATGGCTTGGGTATCATGTAAGTAATCATCCATACCAATCTCTATATTGATGTCTTCATCCCCAACATGTGAATAACTTGTGTTATTGTAAAGGTTTTGAATTGGTGACTTGGGACATAGTGGGAATTGAATAGGTGGTTGATTCAACCATTCTCGGTATGCTTCCTCTCTAATTTGCGCTTGTTTAAAAACAAGCTCGTGACTTGACATCGTAGTGTGGTGCAATGGTAGATGGTAGATAGGTCACTCATTTTAAGAATCATGATTGTAAAAATATTTAACATTACATGAATAATATTAGTAACACAATGCATTTGATATGTTCAAACATTATACCAAACATTTATTAGAAGCATGAAATTTTTTTCCCAATAGTAAACATGAGACCAACCACTTTATAAAATAAATATCAAATTAAGAAATACATTTACATTAGTTCCATTGAAAATCCAAAAATACAATCACTCAATCATCTTTTTCTTATGCCCCAAGGGTTGTGTACATAACACAGATCAAATTCAAAGTGTAATATCATTGACCCAGGATGGTTGTTGGAAGATGGCATGTTACTATGGGTAGGGTAAAGCAGTTTTCCATTTTCATTAAAAATATGCTTGCAATATATTTCTCCTAATAAGAGTGTTGGCACAGGGGAAGACCTAGGGTTCAATGCTCAACAACGTACCAACAAAAACCTAACTATCGGCCCTTTCGGCAACACCTGCGAAGTAGATGAAGTCTCACCAGATCTAGCATCTAACAACACTTAGCATGATGAAACATATCAGATCTAGCATATTCAAGCACTAAGCACATTCACACAGGTCAGATCCAACATTTACTCTCATTATTAAGCACAAAGCAACAACATATATACCTATCATTCATCTATATCAAATCACTAAGCAAGTAAATACATAAACACATCAACACATCATACAAAGCATTCAAAACACAGGATGTACGTGGTTCACCCCCACCCTGGGGATACGTCCACCAACTCTTCATCTTCTTTATTAGCTTCTTCAATCAGTTACATGCACGGAGCCACAAAAACCCTACTCCGCAAAGGACAGGAGATCTGCGCACCTCGCTAGATCCTCCTTTCCCGGGATAGGTTACAACACTAAGCCTCTTCTCAATCTCTTACACTCACTTGCACTTAGCTCTACAAGCCTCATACAATATGCACAAAAGCAATCTCCACTCAACACTTAGCACTTTCGATCACATAGATCGAACTACTTCCTACATCGCTCAATCTTCTATTTATACTTTACAAAATAGGCCTAAGCATGGGTAAACTCATGGGCCGACATCCCCATACCCGTTACATAATCGCAAATCCCAAAAATCCCTAAAAGGGGACCAAGATCCCACAATCTCTGCTTCGTCTTTCACTCCACCTTTGACATCCTGTCGAAGTCCCAAAAATAGGTCAAACATGACCAAGGATCCTCAAAACTTCATCAAGGGCCAACAAAGAGCTTGTGGAATTTTGGGACTACTGGAATATCTTGTGCATCTGAACTTGATCTTGAATCTTGATCCTACAAAATTAAATGAACAATTATTCAACTGCACCTACATACATAACATAAATTTAATGAGATAAATCAATTCTAAATAAAATCTAGACTTATTGCAATTAGTGGGGGAAAAATTGTAGGACTTGCAACGATACAAAATGAGTTGGAATTTGAAGAATTGGCTATTTGGTATTATAATTATTTTTTTCCTACATTTGAGCCAAAACCATCATCTTGGGAAGAATAGAACAATATAATTTCAAACAAAATTTTGAATGAATTTTAAAAGTTAACAATGCGCCTAATTATATCAATGAATTTTAAAAGTTAACAATGCGCCTAATTATATTATGACGCCCTGATGCATATCCATGCAACAACCACACCAGTGTGGTGAGTTATGATAAGCACTGAATAATGGACTCTGTTATATCCTGCGTAAAGAAAAACATCCACAAATTCTAAATGCAAAGGTTTGCATTTGCATTTTTTAAATTCAATTGTTTGTCAGTGCGTTATTACTTACAAACTGCACTGGTGCTAGCGTATCAACTAACAAAGTTACAAAAAAGTAGCACATTTGTTTATATGCAATTGTTTACTATTGAATTTTATTTGTTAGTTCATTTTTTTGTATAAACCACATCAGTGCATTTATTTATGTACAACACACCAATGTGTTTATTAATGTATATCCCACCAAAAAAAGTAAGTTAAGAAAAAAAATAGCATGCACATTTATCATCGATACGCTGAAATACACAATGAAAAAATAAGAGGGAATTTCAATTTTTCTAAATGTATGTGTTTATAAATGAAAACCCTATTCATTCTTTCATTCTTTTGCCTAAATTTAGAGGAGACATTTATGCAAGAGAGATTTACCAACAAAGTATTCAAAGTGGGTGGATGTTTTTGAAGAGAAAAATTTGAAACGAAACACCATAGGTCACATACAAATAGGTAGAGGAGAAATTTCATGTATATGATTTTATTTTATTGATCACATTATTATTTCACCCATTTGATTCAAGCAATTTTCAATGCATTCCCAAAAAAACAAAAGGGTTTCATAGTTACCTTCAGTATTGGTAGCCCTAAATTTTTCTTTCTCTTGCTTTCCCTCCCTATATTTCACAATGGAATTTTTTTAAGAAATAGATTTTTATAGGGTTTGTTTACATATGTATGGGGTGTTTGGTATCCTTTGTAATGGGACCATTGATTGCGTTGGATCCCAAACTAGCCCGTGGCTTTTATTTTTTTTTCAAAAATTCCTTCGTAGTTCGTGGTGCTCTATATGAGTATAGGGCACTGCTGCCCATATTCATGTCAAACACACCGCTAAATTTATATTTTTGAAAAACTCATTCGCTATCAGCGGTGCAAATTTTATAGACAAATAGCACATATGCGTATTATTAGATAAAAATCATTGTTTAATTTAAAATAGAATTGATATTTTTTTTATATGGAAACTATGCGAAAAACTCCTTCGTTGTCAGTGGTGCACATTTTACAGACAAAGATAACTGGTGCGTATTATCAGATAAAAAAACTGCTTAATTTAAAATGGAAGTAATATTTTTCTTTTATATGGAAACCGTCATGTTTTAAATTTGTTCATGGGTCAATGGTCGATTGTGCATAATTAACAATACTTATTCACCGGTACATTTATTAATTTATAAAGAATTGCGTGAATACAACATTTTGTAAAATGTTTTTGATTTTGCAAGCGCACTACTATCATATACCGATGCATATACATATGTGTAATGCACCATTGCATACATATTTACTATACGCATCGATGCGTACTTATTTACTATACACACTGGTATCTTCTCTTGTAAAAAACATAATTTTTGTATCTAATGATTCATAGATTTTCTTTTTTTTAGGGAGATTATGAGCATTCCAAGGGACAAATGAGGGGAAACCCAATATATGCCCATAGGGATGTCCAAAAAAGTGTATAAGGAGATGGTAAAAGAAATGAACATAATTGCATTGCAAGAAGAGCCATCCCAACAACAACGCACATCAAAGGTATGCAATCATTGATTTTTTCTTTTATGTACATCAAATTTGATTATCACATGAAATGCTAATTTTCAATTGTTTTGGTGAAGAAAAAAAAATGGAATCCATTCAACACATAAGATAGGATGATGGGGAAGAAAAGTTTGTGAGTACTTACATTTTCATCCTTACTTAAGATTTCATATTTGTTGTGATATTCATATTTAAATAATTTATTTACTCTCATCCATGAATTTATTCTAATAGGTGATAAAATGCAAGGAAGAGCTAACCGAAGACTTGATCGACATTGTGTTAAGTATGGGCTGTGAGTATATGTTCAAGTATCAAGGTTTAATTGAACAATTTGTAAGTAGGTATGTTGTTTAACTTGCCTCATTTTATAATTAATGGAATGACAAGAAACATTTACATTAATTACGTTGAAGGCATTCTTTTAAGGGGAGGTTCTTATCAATTTTTTCATCGTCTTTCCACCACTTATCGAACGTTGACATCTTTCCTATTAAATTTGTCACGTGTGATTTTTTTGGATCATCAGTTGTCTCTGTCTATATTTTTTTCCTTTTCCTATCAAATTCTTCACAATCGTGACCGGATGAATATTAATCAGGCGTAGGTGGTAGTAGCTAAGAGAAGACCATCTAACTTGAATCGTATCACGACCAGATGAATATTAATTAAATGGAGGTGGTAGGTTTTCTCTAGCCCGACGTTGCATCAGTGGGACAAGTTTCAATTTTAGGAGGGTTTAAATAATTTCAAGTGGATACCATTCACCTTTCAATCCCTTCGTTGACCCACTGCACTGCGTGGGAGAACTCTGCCATTAACATAGATGTTGGGTTTTTTATGAGAAAGGGTTTTACATCTAACAAAATCAATGTAAAGGATCCATAGTTCATTTATAGAGGACCCTTGTCTCCCTTTCAGGCACCCACAATGCCCTCCATGTTGCAACCTCAATAAAAGATGCATTTTTTCTTGCCATGGAAGCAACCTTTTTGAGATCTACAAGTTGTGAGCAGGTTTCCCATGGAAAAGGGAAATGGCTCTCTTTTGTTTTATCATTTCATGCTTTTATAACTAAGATGTTATCAATCAAAACACTAGGATTTTTCTAAAACCACAGGTGGGCGATTTCTTACTTATTTTGTTGATTTGTACAAACATTTTCAAATTTACTTTTCCATGACAAAAGCTTAGATTCTATGCTTGACTAATTTAGTGATTTACTTTTCCATATGATAGAAGCCTAAATGATGTTCGTATGAACCTGGAAATCCTGAACTGTTATGCATCTATATTGTTCTCAATAAGTATGAACTCTTTTTATGATATACATTCGATTGCAGGGAAAGTTTCAAGAAAACAATTTGTTTAGTGAAGATATTTAAAACAATATCTAGGAACAAAAGACTACAACAAAAAGATAAAAAATACCTCATACAAGAAAGAGTACTTGATTTAATAGATTTGTTGTGTGTTAAATATATTAAAATTTCACTTACTTATAACTTATTTAATATACGAAAATGTCACTTACTTATAACTTACTTATAATGATGAAACCTCAAGCATTGTCCTACGGTTTGAGGTCAGGATCAACACGGCTTCCCCTCATTCCTGGTTGTTTACTCTTTTACTCTTTTAGCACGAACCAGGATGGGCGAGAGATAGATTTTCACTCACTTTTTATTTATGACAAATGAAACCAATTTCCCAGAAACATATAGCTGGAATTTGGAAAGCCAGTTCGTTCAAGCCCCCAGCTCGTGTTTACGTGATCAAGGTTTGTTGTTAGGGGAGAACCTGAGTGAAGGAGGAAACAAGGAAGATGGATCAACAAGATCGAAGAGGTTTCCCTTTTAAAAAAGGGATAGATATTACACATGGTTATATAAAAGTGTTTACATGAACTTACAACTTATGCGAATTGGATGTATTGGAAAACAACATTTTTTTGGAAAATAGCACTAACATATAAATGCTTTGGAAAACAAGGTTGTGTGGTAGCGTAGTCCCTGCAAAATAGGTCAGAAAGAAAAATGTGGAAAATGGGGTCGACTTGTAAATGAAACGAAGTGATTGGTGCAAAAATGTATATGACGGAAAAGTTGTGTGCAACATGTATATCACGAATAATGGGGCAAAAGTAAATGACACTTGGCAGGCAGAGCAACATCTATTTTTTGAAAGTATATAGCAAACATATTTTTTTTGAAAGTATATAAGAAACCACAAATTTGATGACAGTGGAAGAATAAATTTGGAAATTTAAATACATTTCCCATATGAACTGGTGTAAGATAAAAATATATGAAGACATAAAATTAAAAGGAGATAAG